>JAAMPI010001300.1:0-16297 GCA_013054445.1 Cudoniella acicularis
GCGTATCTTAATTATATATTTAGATTCTAGGTCGATTATTAGATACTTTAAATATCTAAGACAGCGACTTTTTATAGCTAAATAGCTTTATTATTTATATAATACTTAACTAGACCCTTAGCCCTCTTAAAAGATAATATAGGTATTAAGAAAGCTATAATAATTATATAAATTTATTTATATAAAATTTAAAGTTAAAGTTAAAGTTAAAAGATAGCTATTAGAAAAACAAACCTAGCTAATAAGAACACGTAGACCGCGTTTTAGCTTAATAATCACTCGCTATTTTAGGTTTAGCGTGCCGCGGGGTCGCGTCGTATAAAAGGGGGTATCCTATAATATAAGTCCGTATATATCTATTCCGACTATCCCTCTATTCCGACTACCCGAAAATCACCCGAACTATATACCGCTACTCTAGAATAATTAATTATAACTTATTTAATTCTAATTAGAATATTCTAAAAATTTAAATCCTGATTCTTAAGTTAAATATATCTAATTATACGGAAGACGATATTATTCTAGCTATTTAGGCTATTATAAATAGCTAGGGTATTCGGGCGGCTTCCCGAGAATAGGGTATTCTATATACTACCCTTAGAGGCCGAGTAGCTAGTATAGAGAACCACTTTAAATTAGTAGAATATCAGTAGAGGCTTTCTAAGGTCTAAGAAGACTATTTAGCTAACTAGGTTCTTATCTAGGAGGCCTTTAGATACCCTCTTACCTATACGTAAATTAGGGAATTTACTTAGCGTATCCTAACTATTAAGGGGGACTATAGCCTAGTCGGAAAGCACTAGCTATAGGCCTTTTTATAGAGGAATCTAGTTCTTAAGACTAAGAGATATAAATCTATTGATTCTTAGCGTATAAATAGGGCTATATCTGATATTATTAAGTCCTAGTTCTAGAAGCTTAATATTCTAGAAATCTAGGCTATTTAGCCTAAACACCGGTATAATATAGACGAATCTAGTATTATAGAAGGCCTAGGTATAAATAGCCTAGTAGTTAGAAGCTTAGAACGGTATAGGATCTAAAGAAAGTAGCCTAGATCTAAGGCCTAGACCTCCTTTATTAAGTATATCTCGGCGATAAAGGTAGGGCTTTACCTACTTGTTATTTTTAAAGGGAAATCAGTATAAACATAGTAGTTTCTATAGGCCTTTAGCTTATTTAAGGGCTAGTAATTCACAGCTATAGATAATAGCTAGACTATAGACTCTATAGCTATAGAATAGCTCTAGAAGGTATTCCTACCCTAGACCTATACGTAAGAGCCTAGGCTACTTATTCTAGACGGCTATAAAAGCCACGAAACTATAGATTTTATATATACGTGCTATTTAAATAACGTATACCTATTATTCCTACTACTATACTCGTTATACGTCTTCTAGCCACTAGATCTATTAGTCTTCTTTTCTTTAAAAAGTCGATACTAGAAAGAAGTAGGATACCTAGCTACTATTACGGATTTAAGCCTAATTAGGAAGCAGAACTTCCTTCGCTATTATAAGAAGGCTTATAAAGAAGCCCTATCTATAAGCAATATTAAAAGTAGCTAGAAAGTAACTAGACTTTGGCCTTAGAGTATAGCTAAGCTACTTATAAGCCCCCTACTCCTAGAGAACAGTAATAAAGCTAGCAAGACTCTAGCGTAGCCTTTAGGGGGGCAGAGTAGGCTAGTTCAGGCTACGGAAGCGTCCTAAATTACTTGGTCTACGCCTAGGAAGTCGACTAAACTCAAGAACCAGGCCCTAACGTTCTAGCGGATAGAGGACCCCGATTCGTATACCTAAAGGTATAACGGATCTGTGTCTTACTTAACTAAAGACGGCGCCTTAGGTAAGCAGGAGGTCTGTCGGATTAGTAGTATAGAAGTGTGAGTAATATAATACTGTTAGTGGTTACTAACTAAGAAGCTTAGTACGTTATAAGCAATAATAGGTCAAAGTATAATATAAGATTACTAAAGTAATTTGAGCACGAAGCTCCTATCTAGTAAGGAAATCCCTCCGCTTATATAGATCCCTTATTCTTATAGGCCGTANGCAGCNNGANNGGCCGAAGGTCGNTTAGTCCTTCTACTAAGCCTCGGCCCTAGACTCTATCACCTGACTAGTCATATGATCTCGTGACTTAGGACCCTGGTTCTCTGTGCTGTTTCTATTGGTCGTAGCCGAGCCTTAGGCCTAGGCCTACACGTGGTTCTCAATTCGTGACACGACTCCCCTAGATAGTGAGTCATTCGGTCAGTCGTCAAGTCATTAAATCGACTATCGATCAGAAGGACAGGCTATTATCAAGTCATTGAATCGACGAGCGTCGAATCGAGTCATTGTGTCGACTACTATCAAGTCAATCTATCTATAACGGATCTAGGTCTACTTAACTAAAGACGTCGCCTTAGGTAAGCAGGAGGTCTGTCGGATTGGTAGTATAGAAGTGGGAAGGCGAAGCAAGACTATCGGTGGTTGCTAACTAGAAAGCTTAGCACGTTACTGTCACAGACCTAGTGCAACGCACAGTCCTGTGACTAGTGAGACTCAGACAGTGTGGCGCTATATGCGACAGGAGGCTGCGACACGTCCCCCTAACCCCTTATCACGTGACCTCGCTTGCCAGTACTCACCTCCTGTATATAAGGCCCCTTCAGGGCCACCTCTCCTTCTTCTCTCCTCAGCTTAGTTTCTTCGTTAATACAGCATCTTCTTGCAAATACGTCCCACGTGACGTCAGGGCCCTAGTGCCTTTGCAGAGCTGTAACATTAAACTAAGCTCTCCCCTCTTTGCCTGGGAAGGCTCTAGAATATCCCACCCGACGACGAATCACCGTGCGACGATTGCACGAACCTACGATATAAACAAGACGAACAACTGACCTCACAATGCCACCACGTACTGGAAGTCCCTCTAAGGGCAAAGCCCCTGAACTACCACCCCCGGACGACTCGATCACAGAACGCTTCGACAGCGAGTCTATCGACGTCTATACCCAACTCCAAGCCCTCCAGCAGTCCCAGGTGGACCAGCAACTCAAATCACAACAAACTGATCAAAAGATGGACCAGATACAGGACCTTCTACACCAACTCCTAGCGAGAGACGAATCACGTGGTCGATCTATACGACGACCTAGACACCCCTCTGAGGCTCCTGTTCCTACAGTAGAGCGCCACTCAGACACCCCCCCAGCTAGCTCTCAGGGGAAGCGCTCGGCTAAGGTTCCCGACCCCCCTAAGCTAACCGACGGCCTACAACCTACCTTCGAGTACTGGCAGGTCCAGATCTACGGCAAATTCAAGGTCAACTCGGACCACTTCGATAGCGAGGATGCCCGTATGTACTTCGTATTCAACTGTACGGATAGAGATGCCNAGAAGCACCTATACCCTCGGTATNNACCCGACGCTAGCGACCCCTTTCTTACAGCCGACGAGATGATCGACTACCTTAGAGAGATCNACCTNAACCCCTATCGAGTACGCGACGCTAGGCACGAGTACAAGCTACTANAGATGAAAAATAGCCAGTCTTTCCACGAGTTTAAGACTCAATACCTCCACTTAGCAAATGAGGCTCGGATCCCTGCCTCAGAGCGCTTCGACGACTTATATGATAAGCTGACTATTGCTTTACAAGCACAACTCCTTCCTNAGCGCCACAATCTCCGCCAGGATGTCCAGGAACTCTGCCGAGTCACCGCCGGGATCGATACGGAACTCAAGAGGCTTAACGTACGAAGGAACCAGGAGAAGGGAGAACGAGCGCCTAGGACCACTACTGCCACGAGCGCTAAGGCACCTGCTTACACCCCTCCGGTTACCCACCGACCAAGCCCCGGTCTAACTCCTACCCNAGCACCAACTATCCTCCCTCGGACGACTCCTGCCCCTGAGAAGCGACTCTACAGTTCTACGCCGGCACCTCTTACGTGCTATAACTGTGGCGAACTTGGTCACGTGTTAAGGGATTGTACGAAGCCAAAGGAGGCTGTAGACGTCAAGGAAGTAGAAGGGCAGGTAGACGAAGAGGAGTCGGAAAACGAAGACGCCTAGGCAAAGACTCCTTCCTAGGCAAGTTCGGAGTTGATCTTATAGAGATTGACTTAAGTCAGCTAATGGGAGGCCCCCACTTGACTATTCTATGTACACTATCAAAGAATGGATATAGTATTAAACTCAAAGCTCTCGCTGACTCTGGAGCAAATGGTTTCGTTTTTATCGACACACTCTGTGCCTCAGATATCGNAAGGTTCTTAGATCTTAAGCCCGAGCGACTACCTCGTACGACTATAGTAAGAGGCTACGACGGGAAAACAGAGAACTCGATTACCCACTTTTTACGGCTACACCTAACAATCGACGGACGAAAACAATATAACCTCCCCCTTCTAATCCTTAACCTTNGTTCCCACGACTNTATCCTCGGACGGAAGTGGCTAGACTACTTCCGTATCTTAGTCGACGCCCGTAAGCGCTGCCTTCAGTGGCCTGAAGACCTACAGCTATCCCAGTCGGTTATTAAGGATATAATTATTGATCGAAAGACGCTCGTCCCCCGCTCCCTACAATCCGACTTCCAGAACGACGTAGACGCACGTGACAGGGCCTTTGACGCAGAAGATCGACGTCGAGCTGCTGGCAGAGCCTCAATCCACGCCTGCGTAGAAGACTCTAGCGACGATTCTGATTCTACCCCTGATTCTGGCGACGACTCAGACCGCAACTCTTCGTACGACTCGGACACTAGCGTCGAGCCCGATCCGACCAATAAGAAGCCAGCTTGGAAGCCTACAGTCCGACGGACCTTTAAGTGGGATACCCAGGATAGCCTCCGGAGGATNGAAGGCGCCTTAACNGGAGTCGTCCGAATNAAAGAGACCCCTTACCNAAAGAAGCAATATCCTNGACCGTCTAAACCTCAGGAGACGACTATCGATATCGTAGTCATTAGTGTTATAGGGACTCACTTTAATCTAAAGCGTCCTAAGAACGAGGCCTTTACGGCTAGCATATACGAAATCGACNAGATTCTCTAGGAACGTCTTCTTNAGCCCGGCTTAGATAGTNAGGAAGACCTTAGCTCGGTCCCCGAGGCCTATTCAGACTACCTCGACGTGTTTTCTAAGGCTGCCTCCGACGCCCTACCTCNNNACCGNTCGTACGACNATAAAATCACTCTNNAAGCCGATAATAACCTANGATATAGCCCTCTATATAAGATAACGATAGAAGAGCTAGAGGCTACGAAGAAGTATCTAGTCGANAACTTATATAAGGGATTTATCGAACCTAGTNAGTCCCCTCTACGCCGCTCTAGTCCTCTTCGTNAAGAAGCCTAACNGAGGCCTACGGTTCTATATNGACTANNNGAAGCTTAATNAACTNACCNNTAAAGATCGATACCCGCTCCCCCTGATCGACGAGACGCTAGCTCGATTAGGAAGGGCTAAGATCTTTANAAAGCTCGATATTCGTNAAGCTTTCNACNNGATACGGATAAATCCCGATTNAGAAGAGCTNACTACCTTCCGGACGAGATACGGAGCCTATAAATNTAAGGTCTTACCCTTNNGACTAACTAACGGCCCGGCTACGTACTAGAGGTATATAAATNATGTCCTCTTCGACTACCTAGACGACTTCTATACTACTTATATCGACGATATCCTTGTCTACTNNGAGAACGAGTTAGATCANNAGCTCTACGTTAAAAAGGTCNTANAACGACTTCGCGACGCTNGCCTANAAGCCGATATTAAGAAGTGCGAATTCGGGGTTAAAAGGACGAAGTATCTAGGCTTTATTGTTAACACCGACGGTATCGAAGTAGACCCTGATAAGGTCGAAGCTATCTGCGACTAGAAGGCCCCGGATACGGTCCGTGGTATCTAGTCGTTCCTTAGATTCTATAACTTCTACCGACGCTTTATTAGAGACTACGGGGTTATAGCTAAGCCGCTTATACGACTCACTAAGACAGGAGTGCCCTTCGTATTTNGACAGGAAGCCTNGGACGCGTTCGAGGAACTTAAAGCACGTCTAACCTCCTCGCCGATTCTATAACACTACGATCCCGAACTATAGTCTATAATCGAGATAGACGCGTCTAACGAGGTAATAGCTAGGAGTCCTCTCTTAGTAGCATCTAGACGGCGAATAGTATCCGGTAGCCTACTTCTCAAAGACTATAGCCCCGGTAGAGTATAACTACGAGATCTATAATAAGGAGATACTAGCTATCGTCCGATCTCTCGACGAGTAGCGTCTAGAACTATAGGGTATAGCGAAGAAGGTCTAGATCTATACCGACTATAAGGCCCTTGAGTACTTTATAACTATAAAGTAGCTTATAGGTCGACAAGCTAGATAGGCTAAGGCCCTNGCCGAATATCACTTTATTATTATATACTATATAGGACAGTAGAATATTAAGGCTAACGCGCTTACGCGACGGGACGACGAAGTTAAGCTACAGGACGGGATAAAAGCTGAATATAGGACGCGTGCCTTCCTGTCCCAGGACCAGATCGACCCTAAGATACTACGAGACCTTGGAATCGACGTAGACGACAGCGCTACGCTAGCCCTAGTCGAAGATGACTCGTTTGAAGAGAGCTTAGTTCTCGTCGATAGACTCCTACAGGCTAATAAGACCGCGCCGTCACTTCAAGCCTTACGGACTCAGGCACAAGAACAGGACTCAGAACTAACCCTAGAAGACGATTTGTTACTATATGGAGGACGACTGGTAGTCCCCGACGTAGATAACCTACGTACGGAGCTAATCAAGGAAGCCCACGACCAGGTCTCTATAGCACATCCTGGCCGCGACAAGACATATCGACTTCTACGGCCCCGATATTACTGGCAGGGCATGCTTCAGGATATAGGACGCTTTATACGCAACTGCCACCCCTGTCGTAGAGCTAGCGTCCCACGTGATAAGACCCCTGGATTCCTACACCCTCTACCTGTNCCCGACCGTCCCTGGCAGCACGTGACTATGGANTTTAAGTCTATGCCAGTNGACANGNATGGATTCGACGCTNTATTTGTNACAATCGATAGNCTAAGNAAGCANNCTATCTCNGAACCNTGCNATAAGACGATTACGGCTGAGGGCATGGCCCGACTCTATATCAAGAACGTCTATCGATACTACGGACCAGCACAGTCTATTGTCTCGGATAGAGGCCCGCAATTCGTCTCTCAATTCTGGAAAGAGCTCTGTCGTATCCTAGGAATTAAGCTTAAGCTGTCTACGGCCTATCACCCTCAGACAGACGGACAGACAGAGATTATGAACCAGTATCTAGACCAGAGACTACGACCTTTTGTGAACTATTATCAGGATAACTGGTCGGAATTGCTTCCTATGATGGATTACGCCCAGCTTACCCTGCCACATAGCAGTATAGGCATGTCCCCGTACGAGCTACAGAATGGCTACCTCCCCCGGACCTCCTTTGACTGGAATACCCCTGCGGCTACGAGCGTCCAGGAACAGATTAGTCAAGAGAAGGCACGTGAGATAGCTAGCAGGATGCAAGGGGCTATACAGAAGGGTAAGGACCTTATGGCTAAGGCTCAAGCTAGAATGGAAAGGACTACGAACGAGTCTAGACGACCTGTCGACTTCGAAGTCGTGATAAGGTGTGGGTCTCTACTAGGAACTGGAGGACTCAGCGACCCAGCCGCAAGCTAGACCACCAGATGGCAGGAGACTTCGAGGTTACTAAGCAAGTTGGGAACTCGTACGAAGTCAAATTACCTGATTCTATAAAGGTCTACCCCGTCTTCCCACCGGATCGCCTCCGGAAGGCTGCCGACGACCCCCTGCCAGGACAAATAAACGACCCACCACCCCCTATAATAGTCGATACGGAAGAGGAGTGGGAGGTACAGGAGATACTAGCGTCTAAGCTACAGCGTAGAGCCCTCTTTTATAGAGCTGCCTGGGTAGGCCACGATGAGGACCTAAATTGGTACCCTGCTTCAGACTTTAAATACTCACCTCACAAGCTACGAGAGTTTCACCTACAATATCTAGCACAACCAGGACCTCCCAGGAAGCTAGCAGAATGGATTAAGGCATGGGAAGAGGGTAGAGACTCGTANGACGAGCTNGACGACGATATAGCACTNCNTATACGCTTAAGGGCAAGCTTTTTTAGAGGGGGGGGGTGATGTTATAGACCTGGTTTAACGCGTCTCCCTCACCTGACGCGTCCCCCTTACCTGACGCGTCCCCGACGCGCCCCCCTTGTCACGTGTCCTAGTCCGTGCTAGACTCACCTCCTGTATATAAGGCCCCTTTAGGGCCACCTCTCCTTCTTCTCTTCTTAGCTTAGTTTCTTCGAGAATATAGCACCTTCTTATAAATACGTCCCTACGTGACGTCAGGGCCCTCGTGCCTTTATAGAGCTATAACACGACGTACCTATAACAGCGGTCAAGGTCGAAGCAAATAAAGAGTTAAAGGTGTCCGTCCTAGACAAGTATAACAGAAAACAGGAGGACCTTACGAACCTACTGACAGAAGTCCGTGCGTTCAGGGCATCAACAATATAATCTATTAATTAATTACCTGTAGACCACCTAGAACGCTTAACTAAATCATGAACCCAATACTCTTGCTTCTTAATTAACCTATTAATCTATTCTTATAGGATTTTATCCTATTCCTCCTGTACTACAGCTTGTATTTCAGCCTCATTTGTAGGCTGCCTTTCCCGCCTATGAAGGCTTTGTTTTATCCTCCGCCAGCACTTCTCAATTGGGTTTATATCTGGGCTAATTGAAGGGTATAGGAAGAGGATAATACCCTTTAAAGTTCTCTATAGTGTACACGGGTTTGTTGTTGATTTGTAGCCATGTGTAGAGTTCCCGTCCTCTATAAACTATAGAGTACCACAGACAGCCCTAAAAGCAGCTAGCATTCCCTTAATAAATGGTTTAAGGACCTGAGTAAGGTAGTTCTTCTGTATAAATGCGCCGTTCTTGCCAGTTCTATATATAAAAACCAATTGACTTTTATAGCCATACCCAATTATACTAAAAGCATGAACCGGCGTTGTATACCCTCTATATATTTAGAACTAAATATAGTCCGGATATAAACGTTCGCCCTTCTTCCTTGTCACACGCTCTTTACACTTCCGTCCTCCAATTAAAAATATAACCTTATCTGACCATAGTATCTGCCTCTATTCGAGTAGCCCCTAAAACATATGTGCGATCGCCTATATCCACCGCGTATTTGCCTGCTTTCGTGTAAGGTATGGCTTTTGACAAGCCGTACAGCGCCAGTAGCCTTGTTCTTTAAGTCTTCTTTCGAGTGTTTTAGCTGAGCATTTAAGCTTGAGTTTATCGTAAAGCTAGACCCAGTTTAAGACCCGGTTCTCGTGAGACGAGCTGATATATTCGACAATATCCCGTACTTCCTGCTCATTTAAGGACTCGCGAGGTCTTCCGGTCCGTGTAGGGCGTCGTCTTTCGGGTTCTGGGTATTATAGGATCTTGCGTACTATACTGTCCGCGAGGTTATAGTAGCCTTGGAGCTGCTATAGGCCTATTTTAGCGAACTTAAAGAGCTGGCGGATTGCTTCTTTATGTCTGGTAAGAACCTCTTTACCTGGCATATAGTCTGGCATCGGTAGAGTGGTAGGTAATTGATCTATAATTAGTAATTAATTAATTAAGGTCTAAAAGGAGGGGGTGAAAAAATATCGGGTAAGCCTGAACGCACGGACTTATGTCAGTAGGTTCGTTAAGACCTTTATCTTATAGATAGAGATATATTTTCGATTTTATAACGACAAGTTCGAAACTATAGATGCCTATAGTATTTAGGCTGCTTCGTACCTTCGAGGAGAAGCCGCTAAGTAGATCGAACCGTTCTTAAAGAACTATTTATCAGCTATAATAAGGGTATAACGGATAGAAGTATTAGCTAGGATCTTTAGGTCTTTTAACAGGTTTAAGACTAAGATTAGAAGAGTATTCGGCGATATCGACGAAAAGAAAACAGCCGTATAGAAGCTATTTAAACTCTATTAGACCGGGTCAGCTATTAACTATACTACTAAATTCTAAAGGTATATAACTAAGACTAGATAAGACATAGATATATTAATAAGCTACTATAACCGGGGGGCTTAAAGACAATATAAAGGACAAGCTCGCTCGATTTGACTAATAGCCTATTAATATTAATATATTAATCGATACTAGCGTACGGGTCGATAACCGACTATATAAACGGATACGTGACTAGGCTAGCACAGTAAGGGGCCGGTCAGGGTATAACGACCCTAAAGATAAACGGTCTAAAAAGATATATCCTAACAGGAGAGAAGTTGCTGTTATAGATAAACCGGGCCTTTTAAACGAAGAAAGGGAACGATAACAAAAGAACTAATTATACTTTACCTGTAGAATAGTAAGGTATATAGCTAGAGATTATAAGAAAGGAAACTAAAAGAAAAATAAAAACATAAGGCCAGGAAAGAAACTAGTCCGAGAGTTCGGGATGACTAAACGAGTCCCTGACCTATAGGAACTCGCTAAACCAAATAAAGAAGGCAGCGAAACGGACGCCTTAATAGTAGACCTAAGTAAGGCCACGGACGAACAACTAGAATAGTAGGGAATATTAATACAGGTAGATCCGCTACTAAAACAAGACGATTTAAGGGACATAGTCCTCTTAAAATTCATCGACAGCGATAAGAGTAAGGAAGGAGGCGCTTATATAGGGGACCTCCGAACCACTACTATAAAACAACTTAAGTAGCTAGGAATACTATTAAGGGTAGGGAATTAACAGGATTTAGATTAGGAGCCAAATAAACTAGACCTACTACTAGAAGTCGGCGAGTATTAGGTACTTACCTAAGTCGACAACGATATACGAACATAGAGACTACTAGTCGGCAATAGGCTAAACTAGCTAGTAAACAAGCTATACTTTAAAGAAGATCAGGAGACGAGAGACGAACCTACTTTTAGAGAACTATGTCGAATTATATATTAGGACGTATAAAGAATTGTCTTTATAGCCTAATATAACGAGCCGGGAGAGCGCTGTTATATCGCTACTATACCTATCTATAAGAAACGATTATCGATTTTCGATAACGAAGCGAAACCTAGGAGTATCTAGGAAGTAATCAGGGTAAGTAATAACAAAAGAATCTAGGAAAGAACTATACTAATAACCGGCTTAAAGGCTAACTACGCCTGAGACTAGATTATCAGAACGAATAAGCTATAAATATACGTCTCTTACCGACTTATAGAAGCTATAGACTAACGTAGGATATAAGAAAACCTGTTAGCAGACAGTATTATTATCGAGCCACAGGTCTTAGAGGCTGCCGTAACTGCCGGTTATAGATAGCTTATTATAAGAATTAAGCTTAAAGGAATTTTAATACGAGCTATAATTGATTTAGGAGTATAGGGAAATTATATCGACCTAGACTTCGTGATCAATCAACTAATCCCTATAAAACTATTAAGGAAACTATATTAGCTTACGCTCTTAAGAGGTAAGTAAGTAGGGATTAATAGATAGGTTAGGAAGGAAGCTAGATAGCTACCCCTAACTATACCAGAAGGGCACTTCAAGGAAATCGACTTAGATGTTGTCTTACTCGAGAGACACCTAGTGATTCTTAGGATATTATAGATTAAATAACATAACCTAAATATTAACTAGATAATAAGTACGATAAACTTTATACGATACGAGTATAAGAAGGTCGAATGACTAACCGACCTATAAGAGGTATACGTAACCTTAAGCGACAAGGCTACTAATAAGGGTAAGTAGATATTAGAAATCAAGATAGATCAAACAGTTATACCGCTATAGTATTAGAAATTCGCGAAACTGTTCGACAACCTAGAAGATATAAAGGCCCTACCGGAACATAAACTATAGGATTATATGATTAAACTAAAAGAAAGGATAGAGCTAACATCTAAAAAGTATTAATAACATAACCTATAAACCTTAAGGACGCTCGAGAAGTATATAGAAGAAGTAGTACGAAAAGGATAGATATAAAAGTTAAAATTACCCGCTACGGCTAATATATTATTAGTATATAAGAAAGGCGACCTAAGCGGACAACCTTATATAGATTATTATAGGCTAAACGCCGCGACAATCAGAGACGTATACCCGATACCTAACGTATAGTACCTATAGGACAGGCTAGCTAGGGCTATTATATTTATAAAGTTAGACTAATAAAGCGTGTTTAACTTAATAAGGATTATAGAGAGATATAAGTAGATAACGGTATTCCTCTTACCTTTAGGATTATAAGAGTATATAGTAATACTATTCGGATTAACGAACGTACTAGCTATTTACTAGCGATAGAATAACGAGATTCTTTATAAATACCTAAGAATTATAGTTATATATTATTTAGATAATATCCTAGTCTTCTTAGAGAAAGAAGAAGACTATTTAACGTATATAAAGCAAGTTATATAAGCACTTATAGAAGTTGACTCTAGGCTTAAACTATCTAAATACTAATTCGGGGTTCGAACGACGACCTTCTTAGGCTATATAATAAGACTAGGGGAAATCGCCGTCGACCTAGAAAAAACAAGAGTAATTATAGAATAGACAATATTATAGAACGTTAAAGACGTCTAAACGTTCCTAGGATTTACTAACTTCTATCGAATATTTATTAAGAGATACTTAGGACTAGCGGAACTACTTACGTAACTTATAAAAAAAAGACATCACGTTTATATAGAACGAGAAAACAAACCTAGCGTTCGAATAAATCAAGTAGCGATTTAAAGAAGAGCCTGTCTTATATAGCTATCGGGATAACAAGCTAAGTATCGTCGAGACCGACATATCCGATACCTAGACTAGAGCTATATACCTCTAACACGACGACAATAACAAGCTATACCCCGTGGCTTACTTTTCACGAAAGATGTCGCCTACTAAACAGAATTATAATATTTATAAAAAAAGAACTACTCGTGATAGTAGAGACACTATAGTACTAGTAAGTTTATCTTTAAGAAGCCCGGTTCTTAATCACTATTTATATCGACTATATAAATCTATAGACCTTTATTATAACGAAAGTCCTAGATAACAGACAGTTAGCTAGATAGTCAGAGGAATTAATAGGCTATAACCTTATAATAAAACACGTAAAAGGAACCGACAACGCTAGGGCAGATACCCTTAGCCGGAAACCAGGGTACGAAAATAACAAATAATATAAGGAGACAGCGATCCTCTAGACCCTAGAAAATAAGAACCTTGTCCTAACAATTCGAGAGATTATAGCTACGAATGATTTAGGCCTATAGATCGAGCGGATCCGCGAAGCTATACGTTAGGAAGTTAAGTACGACCTATATTTAGACAAGGAATTATATATAAAAGACAGAACTCTATAATAAGCTAAAACAGGGAAAATGTTTATTCCCTCGATAATAATCCGAGACTTTATCGCTGACTAGCACTCGCTGCTAGTATATAGCCACTAGGGAGCTAGAAGAACGTACGAGAGAATAGCNAGGAANTACTAGTGCCCTAAGCTAAGGNCACTANTAAANNAGNTAGTCGGCGACTACGACACCTATATCCGAAANAAANCTAGNCNNTATCCTCCTTATAGACAAATAGGAACGGTACCNNTANTANCTATACTATAGAANACAATATTATANGACTTTATNNTNAAGCTATTAAGGTCNCTTAANCGAATAANAGGANTAGAATANNACTCTATCCTAGTCATTACNNANAGNCTTACNAANTACGTNATNCTAATACNNTATATAGAAAGTAGTACGNNNGANGANCTNGCCTATATATTCNTNANNGAGNTAGTCGCTNGATATAGNCTACNTAGAAGAGATNNTATTAGANNANGACAANNTCTTTANNTNNAANTTTTAGANAGCGCTAACTNNCTANCTTANNGTNAAGCGNAANATATTAATAGCGTTCTANCTNTAGACGAATAGAAGAACTAAAAGAATAAACTAAGTGATTAAAGTATATTTAAAGTATTATATAAACTATTAATAAAACAATTAGATAAAAATACTACTTATAATATAGTTCTCTTATAATAGTTTAATAATAGACATAACACTTGTTATACTATTCTATATAAACTATAGCTACGAACTNATAATATACCAAGAACTAGGACTTACGGATATTAAGAACTAGTATACCCGAATCTAGGTCGATAAGATAAAAGTACTTTATATAAAACTAGTAAAAGAACTTAAGTTTATAATAGAAAGAAACGCTTTCTATTATAACTAAACACGTAGTCAAGAGCCTACCTTAAAGAAGGAGGACAGGGTCTACCTTCTTAGGAAAAACATTAATATAAAGCGACTAAATAATAAACTTGACTATAAGAAGATCAGACTATATATAATCAAGACTACTAGAAGACTATTAACATTTAAATTAGCCCTACTAAAGAATATAAACATATATCTAGTCTTCTATATATCCCTACTCGAAAAAGCACTACTAGAGGCGCCGCGCGTACCTTATATCGATATCTAACTAGTTAACCTAGAANTCGAATATAAAGTCGATCAGATCTTAAGTTTTAGATAGGTTAGAGGTAAGATCAAGTATTTAATAAGATAGAAGGATTACCTATAGTCAGAGGACATTAAAGAACCTCAAGAGAATTTAATCAACTGCCCTAAGAAGCTTATAGCGTTCTACTAGGAATTTAGGCGAAGTCTTAGGATCCCTAGCCTAATTTATAGTTCGGGTCGAGGCCGAGGAGGTCGCTATCAAGGCCGCTACCTAGGGTAGTATAGAGCTTACGCTACTATCTATCCTCTTCTTCCTTTTATTTAATAACTAACTTCTATTACTCTTTAGTATTTTGTTTTTTAGCTATCTTAGTAGTATCTAATTTATCTAGGTAGCGAAGACTACGAGTAGACATCTCGGCCTCTTATTAGTTAAAGAATTATTACTATTTCTAAAGACGGAGTATTTTAGTAAAGGCCTTCTCCTCTTCTAGCTTTAAGCGATTCTACTATACTACGATAGCCTTACGATCGGTATTAGATAGGACCTTAGACTCCTAGAGATCAGTTAANGGGATCCTTATATTATAGGAAACCTTAGCCCTTATATACTTAGAGTATTACGCGCTCTTCTCTTTCTTTATAATATACTTTCGGTTTTCTTTAATATAGTAAGAATAGGGAGATATAGTAGTTCTAGTATTTTCGATATCACGGGTATAGTTTAGACGCTCCTTAAGCTTAATATATAGNTCGTTAGTTATAGCGAAAGGAAGAANGGCTTTACTAGNACACTAACGTGGCGATATAGTCATTTAAGCGGATAGAACTACGCTATAACTAATAGGGGATAGTATCACGAATCANGAATCACGTGTAGGCCTAGGCCTAAGGCTCGGCTACGACTAACAGGAACAGTATAGAGAACCAGGGTCCTAAGTCACGAGGATTATATGACTAGTCACGTGACTAGTCAGGTGATAGAGTCTAAGGCCGAGGCTTGGCAGAAGGACCGAACGACCTTCGGCCTACCTNGCTACCTACGGCCNNTAGGAATAAGGGATCTATATAAGTAGAGAGATTTCNTTANTAGATANNAGCTTNNTNCTTAACTTANTTTAATAATCTTATATTATACTTTAACTTACTTTTACTTATAATATACTAAGCTTTCTAGTTAGTAATAACTAATAGTATCGCCTTATTCTATACTTCTATACTACTAATCTAACAGACCTCCTGCTTACTCGAGGCGCCGTCTTTAGTTAAGTAGACCTAGTTCCGTTATAGTTACGTAAGGACGTATTTATAAGAAGGTATTATATTATCGAAGAGACTAAACTAAAGAGAGAAGAAGAGGTTCTCCCGGAGAGAGAAGCTCTATTTAACTATATAAATAGCGCTAGTAAGCGAAGTAGTCCGTAAGCGACTCCCCTAGATAATAAGTTACTCGGTTAGTCGTTAAGTTATTAAATCGACTATCGATTAGAAAGACAGGCTATTATTAAGTTATTAAATCGACGAGCGTTAACTACTATTAAATTAATCTATCCTAGCGTTAAACTAGGTCTATAACATTACCCCCCCCTTTTAAAAAAGCTTACCCTTAAGCGTATAAGAAGTATTATATCGTCGTCTAGCTCGTCTACGAGTCTCTACCCTCTTCCTATACCTTAATCTACTCTACTAGCTTCCTAGGAGGTCTTGGTTATATT
>JAAMPI010001301.1:0-16274 GCA_013054445.1 Cudoniella acicularis
TGAATAAGATGCTTGCGTAGCAAATGATATCTGACTCTAACATATATAGCACACAAAAGAAATAGAAACCGCCATAAATATCCCCTCCAAACTAGAACCCACCAGACTAAGACAGGAAAAGAGGCGTATTCTCTTAACTTCTGCTCTGTAATGTAGCAAAAAGCTCCCCCCCCCCCCTGCCCAAGAGCATTTTGAGAACGGATATATACGTGGTTTACTCTCCCACCCCAAGTTCCTTTCCGTGCTGGAAGTTAATTTATATTCTTTAGTAAAGCAGGTTCAACTGACGGGTACGATTATTATAGCGACAGGCAGCAAGGCAGCAACACCGCCTCCCGAGCGCCTACTGTATGCGACTGCCTAATTAAGCTTAGTTTACAATTAAAATAATATGACTTTGTCGGATTAGTTAAATTAATTAGCGAAGGATCGACTAATAAACGCGCTCGTATAGTTAGCTAGCTCAGCCTCCTACTATCACAGGGCACTTCGGGCAGTCAGAACTAAACAGTACTCTATTACTTAGAACAACAGATAAGGAAGGAAAGGAGGTGAGGCCTCGGTGCGATATATATCCTCAACCTCAAACAACCTACGTGACAGCCACTGTGTCAGCCACCAGCCAGGAAACTAGAACCGTGACACCTACCGCTTAAGTCTTACTCATCTATATCTAGCTTATTACTATACTTAGTTACTTTAAAGAACTAAGTCCGAACTTAGTCTAGCGCCTTGTTTATAATAAGCTTAGACTTAATATCACGTGTAAGTCCCCTAACTTTCTTATTAACCTCTACTAAGCTTTAACTACTATAAATCTTAAATCCTAATTTATTAAACTAAGCTATATGTAACGAACTGGGTCTCCTACCGTACCGCGTAAGGTAAAAGACTCGTAAGTCGGGTTGGTAAGTGTTGAGAAGTAGATGAAGATTATCGGGGTTGATCACTAAGAAGCGATCTCGTCACAAGTAAAGATAGACTAAAGTATGATATAAGATTGCTATAATAATTTGAGCACGAAGCTCCTATCTAACGGGAAACCTATCCTGCTTATATAGAACCTTCCTGCCATTGGGTAGCCTGGCTAGACTGTCTATCCAGTCTATCCTCTATCCGTCACATGACCCGTCACGTGACTTCATTTCCTAGTGAGCCGGGCTTACTAAGAACTCCTTAATGCCTTACAACCCTAGTTCTCTGTGCTAGCGTCCGTAGAGGCTAGCCGAGCCTCAGGCCAGGGTTCGCACGTGATTGTATTCGTGACATAGTAGTACTAATATAGTATATTTTTAGCTAGTGTACGTGATTTTCGAATCAAGTAGATACTATCGATAAGAGGCTAGAATAGCTTATAATTAGCTATACTAAGAAGGAAGGGTAGAGATAAAGTAAAAAGAATATGTTATATATAGGTAATACCTGGAGTACATCCATAATCATAAAAATACTAAGTTAAAACGGTACGATTCGATGTAGTTATATAATTAGTTAGTCCCGAGGCTGAGGGCGGTGCTCTACAGATCGGTGTTTCGCTCGCTCCAGGATTAGGCTCAATTAGGAAGTCACATGCGATCAGCGTTCGGGGAGCATGCGTTGGTGCCCCCTTCCTAGATGCATAATTATATGCGGTTTTATAATATTTTCCCCCTCCCCCTCCTTTTTCCTAAATGCACCTTGATCGGAAACAATCATTCCAACACCGAAAAAAATGAATAATGACAGGACCATCGTGGTGCACAGGTCGGTCCACGGGTCGGACTTGTTTTCCCCAGAGTTGATCAAATAAATATCGGGGAAATCTACCTACTAAAATGGGACGGAAATAAGTCTGAATTGCATCGCTGGAAGATCTCCACCCCGCATTTCGGGGAGAGATGATCATTTTGTTTTGACAGGCACCTGACAAAAAGAGAAGAAAGAAAGGGGAAGAAAAAAAAAAATTGATCTCCCGAGGATGGTCAACGTTACTTTAGGTTCGGTGTTTTCCTGCGATGCTTGGCCAGAGCCAGTATGTACGTGATAGAACGGGGCGGAAGCCCTCGGATGCTTCTCGTGGGCCTACTGCAGGCTGCAGGATGCACAACATCCCCACCAAATAGTCGCTGACAAGCTTCCCCGCTAAATCAAGATCCCCCCAAAACATCGTTTCAGATCGACGTCCCTGCAGATGGCCACCGCATCATTTGGGATATTCAGCCGATTTGGGATATTCAGCCGGGTTGATGAGGATCCTCATGTTCCGCATTTTTCCTTATTTTTCCGTCAAACACCATGAAATTCAATACTGCTTAGGTGCGACATTGGACTTTTTTTCACACAGGCGTCGTTGGAACATTTAACAAAGTCCTTATGGTAGCCTTAGTCAGGTTATTCTGGATGGTTTCATTCCAACGTTTGAGGCGTTTTCTGCCATCGCCCGTTACTCCCCTTTTGGCCTTTTGGTGGTTGATCTCTCACGGCAACGCCAGGCCTGAGCTTGACCACTGCTGGCCTGAGGACATAGCATGGAAACCACTCCTTTCGGTGCCTACATCTTTGACACGGTAATTTAACCATTAGCTCCTTCGACTCCTTCAAGGTCCATGCCCGCTTCGGTAACCCCTTAGCCTCATTTGACCACGCGGCAGTGCTTCCGTTCACGACGTGTCAAGGATTCAAGTCACGAACGACTTTGTGTTTCAGGGAGGCAGGAATATAATAATAGGTGATATTTGACTTGATGGATTGAGTTGCTTGAATTAATTATTTCTTATAGGGATTTGGACTCTCTTTAATAGAGAGTGTGTCCATGCTAAATTAGCTTAGCCCTAGAGGCCATTGTGTTGGATTTCCAACTGACACCCACCATGACGATATGGACCCACAATTACTACCACAAACACTTTGATCCCTTCAAGTACCAGATCTTCCATGTCAATGTGATCTTCAGTCATTTTAGCTCTTTTTCCCGTTTCCTTTCGCCTCCTTTCTTCCGCATCCCACGTTTTTTAGATTCGTGGCGCATGAAACTAGTTCAATGTCATTTATATAATATACCCTCCCAGATGCCCCGTTCAGACCAGGTTCTTCGACAACCTTTTTTCAACGACATTTCTTTTCCCGATTGCTTGGAACCAGCTCTTTAATTTCGCAGTTTTGTTTCTTGTTTCAATATTATTAACAATGAAGTTTCATTTATTTTTGTTGGCCCTCGGAGCTCTAGTGAGCAATGGTTCAGGATCGACTTTCACTCCAGCGCGACCACCGGCGATTCCTCTTGCAGGTATGCCCAAGTCCATGAAGGAAGCATGCATGTAACTTACAAATTTCACAGTTCGCTCACCATATATGAATACTTGGCTGGAAGTTGGCAGTGATGGAGGAAGTGGAGGTAATCTTGCAGGATATTGGCCGTCAGTCGCACTTCAAAAAATCCATGATATTTCCGAGTTTTCTGCTAACACCGTGCAGGCGTTTCTGGGCGTGGGTTTTGTCTGGTCAATATTCTTTCAGCCATTGGAAACTGATTTTAAAACAGAGGGCCTCAACCAGGACCAGTTGCTGGCCCAAATGGTGCGGTAACAGGCTGGGCTGGTTTAATCAAAGTGGACGGAACTTCTTACACCTGGATGGGAGCACCACAAGTCGACGGCAACTTTCCCACAAATGTCGCCCAAACAAGTTTCGAGTATACTTCCGAAAGGTCGACATTTATCATGAATGTTGCCAGCAAGGTGTCCATGAACGTGACTTTTCTGAATCCGGTCACACCAAAGGATCTCAAGAGGCAATCAATTATCGGAACATACCTTGAGGTTACTGTTGCTTCTATGGATGGTGCTACACATTCTGTACAGCTGTATGCTGATACTTCTGCTGGTATGTTAATATTTTCCATCAAAACCCCAATATCACGATCTATAAACCGGCGCTAATACGTGATAGAATGGGTCTCAATCCATAATACCGATGTAGCAGAATGGAGGTAAGAATAAAATCTTAACTTGTCAATATTTACAGGAACTGATGAATCCCAGCTTCTCAAATACGAATGGAATTGCTAGTCACAAGTCTTGGAGGCAAACTCAAAGCGAATTCAACGCCGACTACGCGGATGATGCGGCGCATTGGGGAAATTGGTACTGGTCCACCGCATCTTCATCATCCTTGACCTATCAATCCGGAACAGACATGACCGTCCGAGGAAATTTTCTCACTAATGGAAAGCTTCCAAATATTCAAGACACTAACTATAGAGCTATCAACAGCAATTTTCCTGTTTTTGGCTTTGGTAAGATCCCATACGAATTGTATAAAACTATGACTCACCCAACTAACGAATTTTTAAGCAAACGCTTTGGGCAACGTCGGAAGTACTCCTGTGACAACTGTTTACACAATTGTCCATGCTCAGCAAAACGCAATCTACTTCAATGGCGCTAACGGAGATGTTTCAGTCCCCTCACTGTGGACAAGCTACTTCAGCTCGGATTCTGACCTGGTAAGAAACGCGTGAAATATTCATATCTATATACCATACTAAACAACTCAGGTCAAATTCTTCTACAACGACTTCTCCTCCCAAGTAGGAGCAACTGATCACGTCTTCGCTGTCGACTCCCTCGCAGCCGGCGGACAAGACTACCTCACCATCACCTCCCTCTCAGCACGACAAGCATTCGCAGCTGTCCAACTTTGCGGCACGACTTCCAAGCCCTATCTCTTCCTCAAGGAAATCAGTTCCGACGGGAATATCCAAACGGTTGACGTTTTGTTTCCGGCAATGCCCATTTTCCTCTACTCCAATCCAATTCTCGTCAAATACATGTTGGATCCCTTGTTCGAGAATCAGGAAGCGGGGAAGTTTCCACAAACGTATGCTATGCATGATCTTGGAGCGAATTATCCGCGAGCAATTGGTCATCCAACTGGAGATGGAGGTAAGATCTCACATATGCTTCCCCCTTCTTATCTTCTAGATGAAATGCTGATAAAAACAACAGAAATGATGCCCGTCGAAGAATGCGGTAACATGATAATTTCTACTTTAGCTTACGCTCAGCGCGCCTCAGATACCGCCTACCTCACGGCACATTACCCCATCCTCAAACAATGGACCGGGTACCTCGTCTCCGACTCCCTGATTCCCGACAATCAGCTCTCGACAGATGATTTTCAAGGCACGCTTGCAAATCAGACCAATCTAGCTCTGAAAGGAATCATTGCCATTGAAGCCATGGCAACGATTTCGAAGCTGACAGGTCACACCGCTGACGCGAGTAATTTCTCGTCGATCGCAAAGAGTTATATCAGTCAGTGGCAGAAATATGCTGTGGTTTCGAGCGCGAACCCGCCGCATACCAATTTGGATTATCAGGATAATAGCTCGCATGGTATGTTTTTTTGTCTTTTGCTGGCTCCAAAAATTGATGACACTAATAGAAATGAACAGGGTTGCTGTATAACCTCTACGCTGACAAACTCTTGGGCCTCGGCCTCGTCCCGCAAAGTATCTACGACATGCAAAGCACATTTTACCCCACAGTTGCCCAAAAATACGGTGTTCCACTCGACACGAGAAATGTCTATACAAAGTGTATGTCTTTCCCCACTTCCAGCAAATTACTCTGCACAACCTCCAACACGGACATCTGCTCGCCTACTCCAAGACTGCCATCATTCCCTCCATCCTCCTTTGTCCAGACAAGTCCGCAAGCTGATCCGGAAGATCCAGCGGTACAGGTTTTCACGGCTGCCAGGGCCGAAGAGCGGATAAGGGGTGTGATAGTGGTGGATGTGTAGGGAGCTAGTTGCGAGGTTGCCGCGAGCCAGCGGATGTAATATGCTTTGAAGGAGCGCTGGTCGACGTTGCATTTTCCGGTCGGCTCGCAGATTTCGGCGAGGATGTTGTTGTTGGCGAAGTACATTTGACCTGCTGCGAGGAGGTTGTCGATTCTTTCGCGCCAGATGGTGGAGCCATTTGTCTATGTGGTGTTTTGTTATTTTGAGCTCGGAAGGGGAAAAGGGGGGAAGGGACGTACGAAGTTATACATCGCCGCAGCACCAAGCAGGAACACGCCGCTGTTGTAAGTCCACGTCGCGTTATCCGCCGCGGTACAATTATCCGTCGTGTGTGCGCCGTCGACAATATGATACGAATCGTGTTTAATAAGCTCAACATCCCACATCCAATCCCACGTCCTAACCGCCTCATCCGCATACGTCTGATTCCCCGAATATAACGCCAGTCTCGCAGCCAAATTAAAATAACATCCGTTCGAAATGCTATTCTTATAATTATACCCGTTGTTGAATGTGAAAATTTGCCAGCGGTGGCCGCCGCCACAGGTTGTGTTGTCCCAGCGAGGTTTTTGCGTGTTGTAGACCGCTTGTGCAAGTGCGAGCCAGCCTGGTTGTCCCGTTGGTGGGTCGGTGAAGCCTGTTTCGGCAGCAGTCATGGCTGCCATTCCCCAGAAGGCTTGATCGTCGTTTCCGAGTGTTTTCGATTGGTTTACGGGCATGAAGTTGAAGTCAGGACCGGCTTGGTGGAGCATGCCCTGCATTACGACGTTGTTGTAGGCTGTGTCGCCGGTGTAGTACCAGTAGTTTATTAATGAGCCAAACCTGTTTCATGTGTTAGTTAAATATCAGTCGAGGAGGAGGGAATTCATACATCGCTCCGCATTCCCACCAGTAGTACGGGTCTGGTAGGTTTCCAGGTACATCGCCCGTCCTGTTGCCCGTATAGTATAACATCATGTCGTAGGCGGCTGTGCTAGCAGCCTTCTTGATTGAGGTCTCATCATCGATATTTAGTGTGATTGAAGCGTTTGAAATTTGTGCCCCAATTGTAAATAAAATTGTTGCGGTTGAAATCGAGAGCTTCATATGATCAAGTGAAAAACGAGAAATAAAACTCTATGCGTGAGGCGGACAGTCCGGACTTGGAGTTATCTGTCGCGAAAGACCGAGTTTTCTGTGAAGGCTGTATGTTTGAAATATAACAATTGACTATAGAGAGTAGCGACCGTGAAGGTATTGAAAATGGAGAAAATCAGCGAAGAGGAGAGAATTCAAAACGACAAAAGAAGAACATAACGAAGAATAAATCACCGTACGAAGAAAACAGTACCTGCCAAGCTGGACAACCAGCACAGCCAAAATACCAAGTGATGCCAAGAGGGATGGAGAGGGTACTTGGCTGCATCGCTGGATGCGAAGACAATTGGCGAACCGCGGAAACCTCTCACCTCTACTTCAGTCTGGACAGCCATCCGACCTCAGGCCTTAGCAAAATGCTTGGAAGTCGTCATCACATCATAGTCGTCGCTCAGCAACAGATGTGACAGTGAGATTCCCAACTCGAGCCCAGAATGCACCAAAACTTTGATCGAGTTGAAGAGATAAAGTTGAAGAAAAGCTCCGCGCCAGAAATGACGGCCCCTTGGCAGACGCGTGTCTAAACGAGGTCATGTGAGCACCCCCTGAGTATTTGACAGGGGTCCCCAGTTTCCCGATAAAAACCGAGACATCACTTCAAAGCAAAAGATCAAGAATGATTTAGGATTATCTGAGTTTGTACTGTAGCTATTTTGCCAGTTTTTCTGGCTCTATATGTGTTCCTTTATGCCCTGAGCACGTGTGCTGCGCATATAACCCAAACGCCGCCTTTCATCCTTCCTAAACACCAAGCTATGTATGTACAGGAACCTGACGCCGCGTATGCATGTATTTACACCCCTTCAACCTTGGCCCTTGATCCACTAAAATACAACCCTTCTTATAACAAGTCGGCCACGTACCCCATATTTTGTCTTCTGTCGTCACTGACCCGCGCGTATTCGAGTAGTAGTCTTTGGACATAGATCTGCATGTCCTCCTTTCTCAGCACCTTGTTTGCCCAGTCTTGACCAGCTGCTGCAATCTTCGCTGCTTTCTCATCGCGTCCGGGGATTTTGATTTCCTTGCCTTCGTAGCCAAGGAAATATTCTATAATTCCAAAGAAATCCATGAAACGGTTGTCCATCGGAACGAAATGTACCCAAGGCATGAGTCTTGAGTCGTGCCATTCTCGGAAAAGCGTTGCTTTGATAGGGAGAGCTGTTGACATCAGCAGGCCGCGGTATCGACCGGAGAACGAATTTCCATCAATGTCTGGCAGATATTTATTGTTAAATTGATCTGACATGTGCAAGCTTTCTGTAATATTGAAATAGTGACTCGTGTAAGAACAGGTCAGATTTTCATTCGGCGGATCGCACATCAAGTCGACAAAGGCTGTGTCTGACCATTCGCTAGTCCACTCTCCTAAGCGGTGTTCTTTCAACGCTGTAAGGTTGGATTCTGGCGTAGGCATAACCCAATTCTCTGGTATCTCGGTCCACGATTCTGCCCCTGAAATCTTGGTAGCGTTTGTCATAGCGACAAATCGATGTCTTTGAAATCCCTTCCAATTGTCCTCTTTATTCTTTCCACCTGTAGCAACACCTCGCCACATGGCTTTGTCGATTTTCTCAGCCCATGGTGCACCTTTGTCATCACCACCCGTGAACCGTTCTTCATTGCTCCAGTACATAGGAGCAGGGAGAAGAATCTCGTTGTTGGTAGGGAGTTTGGAGCCACCAAACATTGGAAATAAAACCTTGGTCTCCGAGACAGAAAGAGGGTTGATCATCATTCCATGAAGAGATTGCAGGTCAGGCTGGTGGCAGAAGTCGGTCGCGAGGGTAAAGTTGGAAACATAGCCCCTGTGTGTGTGTTTCGCTGTATTTTCGAGAGAAATGGTAGGTGTTTGATTGAAATCCTCCACCAGTGCCGCTTGACGTGCCAGACTGTTTGGATGGCATCCTCTGATAGCGACTTGCCAAAACGGACCTACTATTGTCAGCTTAAGTATGGAAAAAACGTTGGTTGACTTACGAGTCTCTGTGAAATTCTTTGGCTGGACGGCAACATCAGGATCAGGTACAGGTCCCAAGGTTTGGAAGTTCGAAATCACTCCACTTGGAGGTGGCATCCACCGTGTGGAACGTTCAATCTCCATCAATCTATCCATCTCTTCCCAAGGCACAACAATTCTTGGCTCGTCCATGGCGTTCAGTGCCAAGTCCATATCTGGCAGCATATCTTCGATTCCTTGGATCATATTCAACCATATCTGAGTCCAGAAGAACTCGCTCCCCGTTTTTGCCTGCTGATCTCTGATATTGATAGTTATGTCAGATTCCCACGCTTCTCTTCGCATCATGGCCGGGGGTTGACCCCAGAACGGACTTAGATCATGGTATATTTGGTCAAAGAAGTCCTCCACTATCACTGCATTGTTTTCTTGTGCAAACGCAAACCATACGTCAAATCCAGGCGGAGGGTGTCGCCCTCTTCGTTTTCGGTATTCGGCAGCTGCGGTGGCCAAATCATGGCTTTCCTTCCTCAAGATATCTTCAAAACTCTTTTCGGCTTTTTCAATTAACTCGTCAATTGGACGCGGCGGTTTTGGCGGAGGTTTTTGCACAACTGGATAGCTGATATTTTGAGGTTCGAACTCGGCGATGGAGGGAGTTGGCGCGTTTTGTTGAGGGTCTGGCAAGTACGCTGGAGTGACTGGGACCTGCGATATTCCTGACCGAATTATGGCAGTGTGTGAAGTATATCGGAGATAGCATAGAAGTCCAACGAGCACCGCAGCGGCGATTCCGTACCGCACCAAATTGGTCGCTCGGCGCGGTAGACCTGGATAGGTCATGCTTATGGGAGAGGAAATCTTCATCGGGCAGAGTTGGAATTCGGAGAGGGAATTTTCGGATGGATTCGAACGTGTATTAGAAGATTCGAATAGGAAAGGAGAAAAGGCCGGGAAACAGTTATTGTGCGAAGTCGACGCGGTGGAGCGGTGTCACAAGAATTACTGGACGGGAAGGTGCAGGCTGCCGAATCAAGAAAGGAGTGAGGTGGTGGAGGTAACTCGAGAGGAACCAAAGTCGGGGCCAACGCATCACTCTTTTCGCAGCGTCATGAGGAAAACATTAAGGTCGAGGAAAGGTTGAAAAGTTGAAAACCAGAGAGAATATGATTACCGTTACAGTATAGACAAGAAACGAAGCCGAAGAACGAAACGAAGGAAGGGAAAGAAGGAGAAAATAAGACAAGAAACCGAAGAATGCCAAAGAAGCGCCCCCCGTTTTGATGTTAGATGGTTGAGAAGCCTTTGGGAATTGAACGAATTGACAGGGTGTGAAGGCCCCTGTAAAGGCCCTAAGACGGGGATTAAAGTTGCGCCGTCAGCACCCTAAACTTTAGAGAGCCAGGTGCCCCAATCATGGGCCAGCGACCCTGATGGCGCCCTAGAAATTGGGCTGCTGTGGAGGCCTGCCATGTCACATCGCCCGGCCAGCTGCAGTGCCAAGCATGATTTTCGATGCGTGGCTGTGGTACCGCCGCAGATCATTCAGGGGGGGTTTGTCCGCAAAAAGGGGAGAGAAACACAGAACGGTATCAGCATCCTAGATCTACTGGTCTTCTGGTACAAAGAGTGAAGGGCATGCGTAATGCGATTGTCTCGAGGCCAGTGCTCTTATCGATAATGAATTCACCATTGCGGGGGGTATTCCGGTATTGAGAGAGCGCTTACCCCTGAGATTAAGGAGAGACAAAATCGAATATCTTGAAATTGGGTTTGCATTTCCCGTTTGCATTTTATTCTCATGTGCTAGCGCAGATGGCGAATGGTTGATGTTGTTTCCAACCGTGTCTCTGGGCCTGGGCTTCTCTCAGCTCGCGCATACGCTGTCTTAAGGTCTATCCTCAGCTTATAGAAAGTTAGAAATGCAACGGAACCTCACTAAGCTAGCCATTCGAAGACTACTTGATTATTGAAAGCCTCGATTGAGTTCAGTTTGGGACACATGTTAAACCTAGTGGTTAAAAGGGGGAATATACTCGCTATGGCGCGATCTACAACCTCCAACATCAAAATCCGGAAGTACATAGTCGCGGGGTTGACATATCACTATCCTTGACGCTATGACACTGGCAAGCATAACTGCAAGCATATTTATGACAGTTGTGTTTGATCACTCAGAGAACTGTAAGAGTGATATTCATGTGAGGACTTTTAGAAAAATTCAACAGGTACTGTCTTCAACACTCCGCACGGGGATTCTCCAGAAATCGATCACCATTGACATAAGTGGAAGTCCAAGCTTCTGCGAACAGAACCATCCGAACCATCAGCGCAGAGAGTTTGTCTCCATCAAAAGAAAAAAGCCTCCTCATGTTTTACGTCAACTTTATTCAGAGAAGTCCCGAGAGCCCCATGCATGATGTTTTCCCTGCAACTGCTGTTTCAGAGGGGCTAGTATCACGATTGCTTATTCATTCAAAAGGGGTACCTAGGTATTCCCCTATGTAATATTTTTTAGTTAGCTCGAGATTGAAAAAGAAAAAGAAAGCTGAATTAACTTTAGCTTTCTTAGAAGAAAAAACCCAATCTCCTTCAATCGGAAACTCTAGTGTATTTCTTCGAATAAATCAGGCAAAGTTTGGTTATAACTTACATGCTCTTGATACAGCAGGCAAGAACTCTTGACACATCCTTGGACTTGATACTGCTAGCTGTTACATTTCCTCATAATCAAAGCTTTTTGTCCAGATATACTAAATGCAATAAACACACTTGGACTGGGAGGATAATACGCACACAAACCCCCAAGTCAAGACTATCATGTGACGCTCCTAAAACCCCTGTTCACGACAGGGGTAGTGACAGTCGTCCATCTTCACGAACTTCACCTCGTACCATCTCCAGACACTTTTATCGTCGGAGTACCCAAAACCAGACATCGGCTCGTCTCATGCGTCTCTAGTACTCTGGTCACGCCAATTATGCTTTCCCTATAAATGCTTCCTTACCCTCTATCCCAGCTTCCTCATGACCTCTGTTTCTCTCCCTCGTTTCATCGATTCTCAGCCCTTTCAAGATGACTCTCCCTGGACACATCGTGAAGCTCACATGCGCATTCCATTCTCACCCCCCGGCGCCGAATGCGCTACTATCATGAAAATATTACGAATCCTTCGATGATTGGCGGTGTGGCTTATCCAGCAGTCATGTCGCCCTAGTCGCGGTTGTCGACGGTTACCTGCAACACGGTTGTACCTGCACTTAGCGGTTGAGCTTCGATACAATTCCCGGCGCGTCGCGTATATTCAACTTTAGGGGCGATGAAGATGAGAACTTTTACCTAACGGACAACCGACCTCGCAGCATTCCATATCAGCACGAATCGCTCATCTCCGGCACGGATCTACATAAAGCCCACGATATCCTCCTCATGAGACATTTTCCTCCATCTCAAAAGCTCGATTTTGGAGATATTTCACTCAAGCTGCCCCACTCTACCCCACCATCACGTCAACATTCAATTTGCCTCGGCCAAGACAAGGAACTAAAAAGCAACAAGCGTTTAACAGTATCTACCTACTTATACTTTACGCATCATCGATATCCATCATCATGACTACCACTTCAATGGTTCAACCAAAATTTTTGAGTAAAGGCGACGAGCTCGGTGTTGTCGCAGTCGGCTTTTCTGGTGGCCAGGTAAACCGTCATAGCTACCCCTCCAAACCCAAAATTGCATACTGACACCCCCAGTGCAAACCAGGAGTCGATGCCGCACCTTCAGCCCTGATCTCCAATGGTCTCCTCACTCAATTACGTGAAGAATTGGGCTACAAGCTTTTCCACGATGACCAGGTCCACTCGTACAAAGATCTTATACCCGCACATGATCCCGACTTTCGAGGAATGAAGAACCCGCTCGCAGTCTCTGCCGTCACTCGCACGCTTTCCGAACAAGTATACTCGCATGCGAAAGAGGGACGATGTGTTTTGACACTTGGAGGAGACCACTCGATTGCCATTGGCACGATCGCCGGTACTGCGAAAGCAATCCGAGAACGACTTGATCGAGAGATGGCCGTCATTTGGGTGGATGCTCACTGCGATATCAATACACCAGAGAGCAGTGACAGTGGAAACATTCATGGCATGCCAGTCGCATTTCTTGCCGGTCTTGCCAAAGAGAGCAGGGAAGATATCTTTGGATGGATCAAGAAGGAGAACATGATCAGCTTGAGCAAATTGGTCTACATCGGGCTCAGGGATGTCGACCGTCCTGAAAAGCAGATTCTGAGAGACAACAAGATCAAGGCATTTAGCATGCACGACATTGACCGGTAAGCCTCTTCTGCCTTTTCGCAGAATTTAGCTAATGATAGCAGTCATGGTATTGGCAAAGTCATGGAAATGGCATTGGGACACATCGGAAACGACACACCCATCCACCTCTCCTTCGACGTCGACGCTCTCGATCCATTGTGGGCACCTAGCACTGGAACACCCGTTCGAGGAGGTCTGACTCTACGAGAAGGCGACTTCATTGCAGAATGCGTTCACGAGACTGGATGCCTGGTTGCGATGGATTTGGTAGAAGTCAACCCCACGTTAGATCCCGGCATCAATGACCTCGGCGCACAAGAAACAGTGCGTGCAGGGTGCTCGCTTGTGCGATGCGGATTGGGAGAATCTCTTCTATAGATTTTGCAAACAATGGGTTTTGGGTAGGGATTCGGGAGCATTATAGGCATGGATTTGGACATGGACAGGATACCAAAGCTTTGGGATAGATCTCTACCAGAACGCATCAGTGTCAAAATATTTAATAACACCACGAGGTATCAACATGGATATTAATTGTTGACGTCTTCTGATTCGAAAGAAATCTCCGTTTCAAAAAGTTGGTTGTCATTGCAAATACGAAAACCTGCCTCCTCCTTTCTCGGACCTCCCAGCCATCGCGGGAAAAAAGCAGGCGAAGCCTTGCGCTGCGTCACCCTGCGCCAACCCCATGAACCATCGCTCCACCATTGTTTCCCCATCATCCCATCATCCCATCGCAACACCCAACAATCGCATTGTTTGTGCGCATCCATTCGTTTTGTTACACCTCAAAATTCTCGTTCTATCACCTTCATCCCGTCGACCGCTACCTGTATAACCTCTGCACAACAGTTTTTTGACTCGGTACCTACCTACGGCTACGGAACCTCGCAGCACTAAACACCGGTTCGGCACGCCTGAGTCCTCGACCAGGCCAATCGTTATCGGACGGAGTGGGACAACGCAGCAGCAGCCGCCAGCAAAAAAGAGACGACGTGGAGAGTGCGCATTTGTGGGATTCTTGTCAATCGGATTAGGCAAGCGATAATTTATTATCTGGCGGTATAAGAAGCAGAGGAGGCAAATTTGGGCACGAATTCATTGTTGGCAATTGGGAGTTTTTTCGGGCTGTTAAAGGCATACAAGTACTTCGCAAAGCTGGAGGTGGTGCGATTACGGACGAGCTGCTTTCGGATTCGAATCAAGTTATAGTGGTTACATTAGAACGTACGAGGGAAAGGTGCCACGAGAGTAACGATCCCATCGTTAAGGTTGTCTTCTGTCCTCGAGAAGGCTGGGAGAGCTATATCGCATTGCGATAATCTCGAGTCCGGCTTCAGCCCTGGTCAATCAGTTCGTCAGCAGCTGCGAGCGAAAACAACAACAAACGAACGAACGAACAAAACAAAACAAATTTATAGCCTAAGATGGCATCCTCAGAAAGCACAATGACCGAGGTCATCGTGCAGCGTGTGCGGACGAAATACCACTGGCCCCCCATACAACTTAATTTCTGGATCCTGATAATGTTAGTTGGCAGCGCGACGATATTAGGTATCTTTGCGAATTTCATCACGGTACAGCAGCAATTACAAGTTGGAATTCCATGGTAATTTTCCCCCTCCCATACCTATCTTAATTAAACAAGAGAGAAGGAAAGCTAATTGATTGACGAAAAACAGGTATTTTCCCTACTGGATCACCGTCTCCTCCCTCGCCCTCATCTTCATCCTCCTCATGCTATGGCTTATTTCGCAACGACAACTCCTCCCCGGCATCGTTATAATGGGCTCATTCATCCTATTTGTGCTGTGGATTGTTGGCCTAATAGTCGTTAGTATAGAGCTTTGGGGTCCCGTTGGGAGCGTGAGCGGGAATTGCAGTCTATACGTGGATGGCAATAATGTGCAAGGGCCTAATATCGAGGCCCTGGCTTGGTTGGAGCAGAGGAGCATTTGTGAGTTTTATAATTCTTCATTTACGGGAATTGTAAGGGTTGAAAGGGGGCTAATAAATAAATAGGTCAGAGTTGGACAGCAGCTTGGGCGTTCGAGCTAGTGGGGTGTGTGTTCCTGCTCTGGATGATGATTATGGCGTATCAAGTCTACCGAGACGATATATGATATTCCTTTCTTTCTTTCTTCCTTCCTTCCGTCAGGCCGCAGAAAACGATACACGAGAGACGAAAGATACGATACGAGATACACGGAATCAGTCCACGAAACGACGAGCAGCAAAAGAAGAAGGAACACCAGGAGTGCAAACATACATACAAAAAAAAACCAAAACCGGGCCGGAACCAAACAGAACGCAGCGCTTTTCATATCATTGGCATTATCATTATCAACTTGCATATACGGGCGTTTATTTTGGAGGCGGAAAGTTAAAGCTAAAGCTGGGATAGCGAGGAGTGGATGGTGCGAGTTTTTATTTTTTTTTTGGTGACTAATAGGGTGACGATGTAAATATGATCATGATGGAAGGATGTGATGGAATCATGGCTGGTATGTGGTATTTGGCTATTTTTATTAGCTTGATTGGCTTGATTGTTGAGGGGTGTGTTTGTTGTTTGTTGTTTGTTGCTTTGATACCTCCCTCTATCATGCATGAATACGGATGTGTTGTGTGCGTTGTGCAAATTAAGATACCTATGCTATCCAAGTTTCAACTCACCTCAGCTTCCTGAATTACCTCATTGTTTTCAAGTGAAATAAAAGTAAATGCTTAATTGGAGGCAACATCGTTCGCTATCTAGGACCATGCTACATTTACTTTCCTTCACATTACCTGTTTCACCTCCTTGTAACTATTAATTTATTAATTTATTTATTTGCTTCCTCTCTTTTCATTCCTAACTCATATCCTTTCTCTAAACACCAAATATCCTCTCTCCAAACCTAAACACCTAAACCTAACTAGTCCATCCACCCTGCTGTACCGGTAACTCCGGAACTATAATTCTACCGTAATTACAGAGTATAGGAAGACAATTCACTATTTGTGAAATACTTGTGTGAGTGGTAGTATAGAGTAATGAGGACCTTATTGAGTCTTGTTGAAGGGATTAGAAGGG
>JAAMPI010001302.1:0-16254 GCA_013054445.1 Cudoniella acicularis
GATATCGTCGGATAAGATATTCTAGAGCCTTCTTATTACGGAGTTAGTTTTACGTAACCTATTCTATACGTGACGGCGCTAGGCCTAAGCGAGGTTTTAAGTAGAGGTTAAATATATAATAGCTTCTCTCTTCCTCTTCTCTTCTTTATCGATTATTCTAAATAATAAAATGCTATTTAGTTTTAACTTTTCTTAAGTATTTTATAATATTATAATCGACTTTCTAGTTAAGACTAGAATAATCTAGGTCTTAGGTTTTATAATAGTTATAAAGTATCTAAGAAAACAGGTCTTAGTTAATATTACTTTTATAACTCTTATAAGAATAACTTTTTATATAATAATATAAACGTTATATATTCTTTTAACTAATAATATAAATATTTTTTAACCTTTTCTTTATATAAGAATATAAACGCTATATAACCTTTAATAACGTCTTAACCTCTTAACTAAGCTTATTAGATAACTTTTAAGCTAATATCTTTATTATTAAAATATAACGACTATCTTATCTATAAAGAATAAAGTTAGTTAATACTAGTTAATATTATAATAGGGTTCTATATCACGTGCCGTAGTACGTAACTATATTTATATATATAAGGTCTCTCCGTCTCTTCTTCTCGGGGAATAACAACTATCCTTCCTAAAGATTCGAGTCTTTTAGTTATTAGTTTAAGTGTCTATTTTAGAGGCCTCCCGTCCTTCTATAATATAAATAATATAAAGAATAATATTAATAGATATTAAGCTAAAAAGATATTATAACCTCTTTTAAGCTAATATCTTATTATTATATATAATAACTATTTTCTAGTTTTAAGAATTAGTTAATACTAGTTAATATAAATAATATAAAGAATAATACTAATATATTAGACTATAGATATATCTAATAATAACTATAATTTATAGATAAACTCTTTTTATATAACTAGAATTAATATTCTTTATATAACTTATCTACTATTATCTAATAGTTTCTTTTACGTGTTTTATTATAAGGTTATAGCCGGCTAATTCCTTCGACTATCTAGCTAGTCGTCTATTGTCTAGGACTTTCGTAGTAGTAAAGGTCCGTAGGTTTATATAGTCTATATAGATAGTAATCGGGAATCGAGCTCCTTAAAGATAAACTCGCTAGTGTCGTAGCGCTTCTACTATAATAAGTAGTTCTTTTTCGTAGATATTATAATTTTGTTCGACGAGCGACATTTTCTATAAAAAGTAGGCTACCGGATATAGTTTATCGTCGTCGTCGTATTAGAAGTATATCGTTCTAGTCTAGGTATCGGATACGTCGGTCTCGACGATACTTAGCTTGTTATCCTAATAGCTACGTAGGATAGGCTCTTCTTTAAATCGCTACTTAATTTATTCGAACGTTAGACTCGTTCCCTCGTTTTATACGAACTCGATATCTTTTCTCGTAAGTTATATAAGTAGTTTTATTAGCCTTAAATATCCTTTAATAAATATCTAATAAAAGTTAGTAAATCTTAAGAATATTTAGACGTCTTTAACGTTTTAAGGTATTGTTTATTCTATAATTACTCTAGTTTTTTCTAGGTCGATAGCGATTTCGCTAGGTCTTATAACATAGTCTAGAAATATTATTATTCGAACCCCGAATTAGTATTTAGATAGTTTAAGCCTTAAGTTAACTTTCGCGAGTATTTATATAACTTGTTTTATATATATTATATAGTCCTTTTCTTTTTTAGAAAAGACTAGGATATCGTCTAAATAGTATATAACTATAACACCTAGATATTTACGAAGAATCTCGTCGTTCTATCGTTAGTAAATAGCTAGCGTATTTGTTAATCTAAATAGTATTATTATATACTCTTATAATCTTAAAGGTAAAAAGAATACCGTTATCTATTTATAACTTTCTATAATTCTAATTAGGTTAAATATACTTTATTAGTCTAACTTTATAAATATAATAGCCTTAGCTAGCCTATGTCGTAGGTATTAAGCGTTAGGTATCGGGTATATATCTCTAATTGTCGCGGTATTTAGCCCTTAATAATCTATATAAGGTCGTCTGTTCAGATCGCTCTTTTTATACGCTAATAGTATATTAGCGGCAGCGAGTAACTTTAACTTCCGGATCTACCCTTTTCTAGCTACTTCCTTTATATATTTCTCGAGCGTCTTTAAGGTTTATAGATTATATCGTCGACACTTCTCGGATATTAGCTCTATCTCTTCTTTAAGCCTAATCGCGTAATCTTATAGCTTATATTCCGGTAAAGCCTTTATATCTTCTAGGTTATCGAATAATTTTACGAATTTCTGATACTATAGCGATATAACCGGTTAATCTACCTTAATCGCTAATATCGGCTTACTATTATTAGTAGCTCCGTCGCTTATAGTTATATATACCTTTTATAAGTTAGTTAGTTACTCGACCCGTTTATACTCGTATCGCGTAAAGCTTATCGTACTCGTTATCTAGTCGATATTTAGGTTATACTGTTTAATCTAAGGTATTCTAAAGATTATTAGATATCTCTCGAGTAGAACAACGTCTAAGTCGATCTCTTCGAAATGTCTTCCTAGTATAGTTAAAGGTAGCTGTCTAGTTTCCCTCTTAACCTATCCGTTAATCCTTACCTACTTATCTCTTAAAAGCGCGAGCTAGTATAGTTCTCGTAATAGTTTTATAAGGATTAACTAGTTAATCGCGAAGTTTAGGTCGATATAGTTTTCTTATACTCTTGAATTAATTATAGCTCGTATTAGAATTCCCTCGAGTCTGATTTTTATAATAAGTTATCTATAACCGACGATAGCGGCGGCCTTTTAGATTCGTAGTTTAATAATAGTATTACTTATTAATTAGTTTTCTTATATTCTTCGTTAGTCTATAGCTTTCGTAAGTCGGTATAGGACGTATATTTATAACTTATTTATTCTTATAATCTAGTCCCGGGCGTAATTAGCCCTTAAGCCGGTTATTAGTATAGTTCTCTTTTAAATTCTTTCGTCGTTACTTATCCCGATTATTTCTTAGATACTTCTAGGTTCTACTTCGTTATTAAAGATTAATAGTCGCTTCTTATAGATTAGTATAATAGCGATATAACGGCGCTCTCTTAGCTCGTTATATTAGGCTATAAAGACGACTCTTCGCGTGTCCTTATAAGTGATCTAGTATAGCTCTCTAAAGGCTAGTTCGTCTTTTATTCCCTAATCCTTTTTAAAGTAAGGTTTATCTATTAACTAGTTTAGTCTATTTCTAACTAGTAATCTCTATATTTATATATCGTTGTTTATTTAGATAAGTACCTAGTGTTCGCCGACTTCTAATAATAAGTCTAGTTTATTTAGTTTTTAGTCTAAATCCTCTTAATTTCTTACCTATAATAATATTCCTTATTACTCGAGTTGTTCTTTACTAGTAGTTCGAAGGTCTCTTATTTAGGCGCCTTTTTCTTTACTTTTATTATTATTAACGAATTTAAAGAAGACTACGTCCTTTAAATCGTCTTGTCTTAATAATAGGTCTACCTACGTCGATATTCCCTATCGTTCGAGTTATTCGTTCGTAGTAGTATTTAGGTCTCTTATCGAGGCGTCCGTTTCGCTACTATTCTCGCTAGGTTTAGCGGGTCCCTATTAGTTAGGTATCCGTTCGGTTATTCCGAACTCTTAGGCTAGTTTCTTCTATAGCTTTTTTCTCTTCTTCTTTAGGCTTCTTTTCTTATAGTCTCTAGCTATATATCTCGCTACTCCGTAGGTAAAACATAATTAGTTTTTAAGTCGTCGCTTCTTTTCCTCGTTTAAAAGGCTTAGTTTATCTATAACGGCGATTTCTTTTTTATCGGGATATATCCTCTTAGATCGCTTATCCCTAGGATCGTTATATCCTGACCGACCCTTACCTATACTAGCTTAGTCGCGTATTCGTTTATATAAGCGGTTGTCGACTCGTACGCTAGTATCGATTAAAGCGTTAATATTAATAGGCTACTAGTTAAATCGAGCGAGCTCGTCTTTTATATTGTCTTTAAGTCCTCGGTTATAGTGACTTATTAGCGCGTCTATGTCCTAACCGGTTTTCGTCGCGTGTCTTTAGAACTCGATAGTATAGTTGATTATTAACCTAGTCTAGTAGAGTTTAAATAGCTTTCGTACGGCCGTTTTCTTTTCGTCGATATCGCCGAACACTCTTCTAATCTCGGTCTTAAACCTTTCGAAAGACCCGAAGATCCTAGCTAATACTTCTATCCTTTATACCCTCGTAGTAGCTAAGAGGTAGTTTCTTAGGAACGGTTCGATCTACTTAACGGCCTCTCTCCGAAGGTACGAGGCGGCCTAAATACTATAGGTATCCGTAGTCTTAAACTTATCGTCGTAGAACCGAAAATATATTTCTATCTATAAGATAAAGGTCTTAAGGTCTTCTCGTTTCTTATTATACTTATTAGGAACAGATACTTTTAATCTTTTATTTATCTCGACCTTAACCGCGGTTATAGGTACGTCGGGTATTCCTTTGTCGAGGTCTAGCGTAAGATTAACTCTACTAGTACTTGCGCTAGTAGTCGCGTTCTTAGATCGTAAAGCTATCGTCGTAATACTTTACTTTAAGACTAGTGCTTAAAGTATAACGGATCTAGGTCTACTTAACTAAAGACGGCGTCTTAGGTAAGTAAGAGGTCTATCTAATTAGTAGTATAGAAGTATAGGTAAGGCGATATTATAGTTAGTTACTAACTAGAAAGCTTAATACGTTATAAGTAAAGATAAGTTAAAGTATAATATAAGATTATTAAAATAAGTTAAGTACGAAGCTTTTATCTAATAAGAAAATCCTTTTACTTATATAGATCTCTTATCTCTATAGGCCGTAGGCAGCTAGATAGGCCGAAGGTCGTTCGGTCCTTCTACTAAGCCTCGGTCCTAGACTCTATCACCTAACTAGTCACATAACCAGTCACGTGATCCTTCGTGACTTAGGACCCTGGTTCTCTATACTGTTCCTATTAGTCGTAGCCGAGCCTTAGGCCTAGGCCTATACGTGATCCTGATTCGTAACACTTATTCGATATTATTTCTTAACTATTATTTAATACTTAAAACTTACTTTAATACTAAGTTATATTACTCTCTAGGTATTCTATTCTTAATTTAGCTTTATTATTTATTCTTAGAAGAAAAGATAACGGAAAATGATTAGATAAGCTTCGCGGGCTTAACCGTAAGAAATACCCTTAATAAAAAGAAGATAAAAGTAGGGTTAAATAATAATTTCCTCGTAGCCCCTAGTAAAGAGACTCGAGATGTCTCTAAAAACTCCTTAACTATAGATATAGACCCGGAGAAATCTAAACAACCGATAGAAACTACTAAAGAACTTTCTTTATAAGACATTACTAGCTAGAAATAAATAGTCGTCGTTCTGTCTATCTTTAGTTCGACTTTCTTATTCGCGCTTGATAATACTATCGTAGCCGATATCTAACCTATTATCGTCCTATACTTTAACGACGTAAAAAATCTCACTTAGCTCTCTATAGCCTTTCTTATCGGTACCGTAGCTACTAACTTAGTCTAGGGTAAAATCTTCGGCTAGTTTAACGCTAAATAGACTTATATCTTCTATGTCGTACTCTTCGAACTCGGCTCTACTATCTATAGCGCCGCGCTATTTATAGATATTCTAATTATCGGACGAGCTATCTACGGTATTAGCGACTTAAGAATATACGTTAGAGTTATAACCCTCCTCGCTATAACGACGACTATTTATAAACGTTATATATATATTAGTAATACTAGTTTAACCTAGGGTCTCGGAACGGTTCTTAGACCCGTTACCGGCGGTGGTTTCTCGGACAGCTTAGTAGGCTAGCGCTAGGCCTTCTATATCAACCTCTATATCGGCGCCGCCTACGCCCTCGTCTACCTCTTTATACTCCCTAATAAAGACCCTCGCCCGGGAATCTCTTTAATAGACCGCGCTCGTAAGATAGACTACGTCGGAAGTGTTCTTACTATAAGAGCCTTCGTCTCCGGCTTTATAGCCGTGTCCTTTAGCGGTATAACCTACGAGTAGAATTCCGGACAAACTATCGGCCTCTTCTACTGTTCTAGCGTCTTCTTTATCCTCTTAGGACTTTAACAAGCTTACGCTATTTTTACTACTACTAGCCGACGTGTCTTCCTAGTTAAGTTTTTTAAGTCGAAGACTATACTTATCCTCTTCGCTATAATAGCCGTAGGCGGAACCGTAATCTTCGTCCCTATCTATATAATTCCGATCTTCTTCTAGTTTACCCGTAATAACACCGCCTTCGAAGCCGGCGTACGTCTCCTCCCCTTTATTATACTTATAATATTTACTGTTATCGGAAACGGCGTTATTCTCTCTACCTACGGCTATTATATATCCTAGTATACGCTCGGCGGTCTCTTCTACCTTATCGGCGGCGCGCTTATATATACCGTCGATACTAAGACATTAGTAATAAGAGTATATAGCTATAATATAATTATCAGGTTCGGTAATAGTCTTTTTATATAAGCTTCTTTCTTTATAGCGTAAGCTATCGTAGACCTATAACTTATCGCCTTAGCCGTAGGCTTTATTATTTACACGTAGGTCTCTAGCGTTACTATCGCTTTAGCTATTATAAACTTAGTCTTCTTTAATAAATCTTAAACCTCGATCGCGGAACTTCTATCTAATATACTATTAGCTAAGGTCTATTAGGCTATTACTAGTACTAGAAGTGCTTTTATTACTAGTTTAAGCGATATTATAAAAATAGAAGTGTTAAAGGTAATTATTACTATTATAAGTAAAACTTATATCTTTATTATTACCGCTAGTATACTTATTACCGTATTAAGTTTAGAGATAAAGAAAGAGAGACTATTTATTATTACTAGTTATATTAGATAGAAATAGATTTTTATTATTTAGTTTTAGTTAATAAAAAGATATATAAAAAGAGATATATAGTAGATTAATATATAATAGAAAGGAACGGCGTTTAATATAGATCTTATAATCTCTATTAATAGAATAGAATATAATAAAATTTAGTCGTAGGCCTTTTAAAGGTATATATTTAATTAATATCGTTAAACTTAACTAGTATTCCGACCTTTACGGTATAGAAACACGGATTTCGATATCGGAATCTCGATATAAGTATTTTCTATTTCCGTCTTTAGACCTAAGTTATTACTACTATAGCCTAAGCTATAGGTAAGCTAACCTAAGCCGTAAGTCTAAGGTAGGCTATAGCAGGTAGACGGGGGCCCTAACTAGCCGGAAGGTGATCTGTTTAGGCTCCTCGCCTATAACTAAAATTAAAAAGTTAAGGATTCTTTTAGGGCTAGTTCTAGATTACTATTTATAAGAGCCGTACTAAAAGGCTAACGGAGCTTTCTACTTATTAAACTTCGCTAATATATATCGTTATTATACTAGTAAAAGGTTTTTTTTTATATATTCTTAAATCTAGATCTAATTAAAAACCCTTCGAATATTAAGAGAAATCATTAATATTTTATATTAGGCTAAAAGAGGCTCTATAAAAGGCTAATTCGGGTAGCCTCTAAAGATAGATTATAAGATCTTATTTATTTCTTTCCGTAGCTCTTATACCCTTAAGTATATTATATTTTAGATATTATTTAATCGGAATTCTAAAATGTCTTTTAATTCTTAGCGATAGTCTAAAATACTATAGTAAAGCATCTAGGTAAAGTTAGGTATTTTAGGACTCTTTTCTGCTATTATTATCTCTTATATTATATTAGGTATTAAGGTTCTAGTTTAAGATAATAGTAAGGAAGTAGGTGTTACGACCTTAATAGTAAGTATTTATCTTTATTCTAACTCTTTTACTTTAGCTAATCAGCTCTTATTATAGTTTAATATTCCCGAAATTTATCTACTAATTATTAAACCACGAGAAAATTTAGTCGATAGGCTTTTAAATAAAGACTAGAATATTACAAGTATATTTAATATAGCTATTCTAGCCGCTATTAGCTATGTTTAGAATACCGTAGGCGCTACTAAAACAGTTTTAACAGCTAAGGTTAATATAATTAAAGTATTATTTCTACGGAATTGTTTATTTAATACCGAAAAATTCTGTTTCGGCTTTATTACTAGGATAAACTATACTGACTTCCTATTTGATATTTTAAGTATCCGTTACGCTACTATTAGTATTATAGTTTATAATTAATTATACGCGTAAAATCGTAATAAATCAGAAGGCTTAAACCTAGATCTTAGCTCTCTGATTACTAGATTTCCTCGCTTATAAGTATATAGTCTAGTATAATACTAGTAGTAGCGTAACGGATAGTATCTAAAGCTATTATAAGTATTATTAATAGCGAAATCCCCGCTCTTTAGCCTATAGTGGTGATTTTAACGGAAATTATACCTATAAAGATTTAATACTTATTAATTATAGGCCAAGTGTTTATAGTTATTATAACTATTATATTTATTTGTTTAATATTTTAGGTACCTGGTTTTATAAGTTAGTTAAGTAGGCTAGGGATCTACTTCGTATTTTTTTTTATGTTTTATTCTTTTACTTATACCTACTATTATTCTATATAGTCTATAATCGAAGATTTAAGCGCTTAGATCTAGTATCGGGGTTAAAAAGGGGGATACAGGTAGTCGATACTTAAGAGCTCTTTGTTACGCTACTATTTTAATATTATTAATAATTATTATATAGGTCTTTTATTAAAAATTCTTAGGGCAAGGACATTTCCTAGAAAAAGCCTCTACCGAAAAAGTCTCTGCCCCTAATTTACTATAAGACGATCTAGGAGAATTTCTAATCCCCTATTTAACTTACTAGGGTCTTTTTATAAAATAATAGTTATAGATAGAAGGCTAGAATAAAGATATTTAATTGCTGTTAATAGAGTTTATTTAGTACGTATTTCTATATAAGAGGGGTCTCGTTTATTCAAGTACGAACGCTCGTAGGCGGGCTCTTTCCCTAATATTATAGACGATAATATTCGATTATAGACAATTAAGTGTCTTTATAACGTCCGTCCCTGCGTCCTAAGACGCACCCTGTCACGAGACGAATCTATAGTTTTAGAATCATAAACTTTTTCTTTATAAGTCTATAAAGTTATTATTAATATATTATTTTCTTTTATTATTTCTCCTTAAAATGACTATTTAATAATAAGAAAAAAAGTACGATTAATTATACTATCGATCGTTTTAATTATACTACCGATCGTCGCTTCTATTGTCCCCCCTTGTTTAATCGCGACTATTAAAGTCTTTTTAAACTTTAGAATACTTAAGGAAAGGTCCTTTTATAAAATAATATAATATCAAATCTTAAAGACCCTTAGAGAAGAAAAGAATACAGTCTAGGAGTTTCGCTGGTGCGAGGAGAGGGGCGACATGTTTCAGTGCTTAGTAATATACATTAGCCTAGATAAAATTTACTATGTTCACGCCCGGACTCGCTATAGCCAGTACAGCCAGGATTCTGATGTCTAATCACGTGTGTGGCGTAAGAACAGGTTTCTCGAACATTCTATCGGTCGACGATAGCACACTGGTTCCTGGGACTGGAGCCATCTCTCGTCTCCTTCTACATCACCATCGTGACGGCAGGATAATATGGACAGAACCAGTCAAGTGCTAGCGCAAGGCGTGCCTCCTGGCGTGCCTAAATCATATCGTGCTCTCGCAGATCATGGCAAAAACAGCTGATTTCTTGTTAGCATAGTATATAAACAACACGCCCCCCCCCCGCAACCCCTCTTTATTAAAGTTATCCAAATAATATATATACTGTTGGTTCGTAGATGCTAGACGTGGACAGGAAGGGGATGCCCGTGCTGTAGTCACGTGGTAGACTAAGGGGGCATATCTTGCCTTCCTGTTTAGCTATCCGTCCTTCCTTCCTATATACACAGAATCAATACTTTGCAAGAGACATTAAGGCCTTAGTGAAGTATCCCCCGTTGTACCAACAAAAAAATATATATATTAATATAAAATAAAAAAGTCGCGAATCTAGCCTACGTACTAATCTGCCGCTCGCCTACTAGACTATGCCGGAAAATTGCCAAGCCCGGGCTATGCAAAGGCGCAGCTCTGGGACCAAAAAACCCATATTTCCCTTACTCTTCTTCAAGATCTTCATCCCCCCTCTTCATCCTTCAAGCATAGGATCCATAACTTTTCTCGGTTGAAAATTCTGGCTATTGGCCCTATTACCTAAAACATGGACACGCTCACTCACCTACCAAAGAAACCCTATCTTTGTATTTTCCATGGCGATGGGTTCAAGGAATTCGACTACGAAGAATGGAAATGGGTACAGGAAGGCTGGCCTACACTATCTTATGCTAAACTCTCGGCTGCTGAAGGATGTCTGATATGCTTGCTGGTTTGCAAAAGTGTCGCCTTTTATGACTCAGTCAACAATCGATGGGAGCAATTTAGCTCTTACTCTCCATCAGATATAGTGTTCAAATGGGATCGCGGCGAAATGGGTAATATTGCTAATCTCTGGATCCGACACAGAGATCTCAACCGTTCAAACCGTCCGGAGATATTGCTCGATGTATACGTGCATAAAGGTATGTCGACCCTCCAAAACCCCAAAAGAAATCCAATCCGTGCTTGGAGAAATGGATTCATATTATCTAGATTCCATGTTACCGAACGGCAGCCCCTTTTTGTATTTGAATACCAAATCTCGGGCGCATATCTGCTCAGACCCCTTCAGCGACGCCTCGATCAGTGTCATTCAGCAATGGCTAGACATCTGTCACGACACGCATGAACATTGCCGAATGGTTTCATCAAACGAAGATTCACAGTTGCCTACCCGTGTTCTAGACATCGGACTCTCTTCAGAGTCTTCGATTTGTTTGTTGGAATCAAATGGTTCTAGAGGCAAATATATCGCTCTCAGTCATTGCTGGAGTAGTCAACATGAGTTTTGGGGAGCGGGGACAACTACGCCTCTGCTGAAGACTACAATATTGACGCTCGAAGCACATAAGGACGGTATTCACTGGAATCGCTTATCGAATACATTCCAGGATGCCATCAAACTTACTCGACTCCTCGGTATACATTATATCTGGATAGACTCCCTATGTATAATACAAGGCGATGCGGCAGAATGGCTTATCGAATCTGCCAAAATGGAGTCCGTCTATGGAAACGCTCACCTAGTCCTCGCTGCCACAGATGGACACAACGGGGAACATGGGTTTCCTATGCGTCCAGAAGCTCACCAAGTTTCGATTTGTGATGAGAATGATATTTCTCATCATCTGTCGTTGCGCAGGTCGGTGTATTCTCATCATTTTGCCCTCACGGTGGGCCAGTATGCATGGCAGGCCCCACTGGTGCAACGAGCGTGGGCTTTCCAAGAACGCCTTTTGGGCCTCGTGTGTTGCACGTTTGTGACACCGAGCTCATCTGGGAATGCGGTACTGCAACGTGGTGTGAATGCACCCCTGGGGAATGGGAACCGACCGTAAAATCAATCACCAGAAGGTTACCAAAGGTCAGTGATCCTTGGACACTGCTAGATCTATGGAGTGAAGCCGTGCTCTGGTATACAAGCACCGACCTGACTTACTGGCCAGACAGACTAGTAGCAATATCAAGTCTGGCAAGACGATTCCAGGCAGATACACTGGGGCGTTACATTGCTGGATTATGGGAAAGCCATCTCGTGCATGGGCTTCAATGATCAAACACCGGCACACCACCAGCTTCGAAACCGGACTGCACCAAGCTGTTATCCGCAGGCCCCTCTTGGTCATGGGCATCGGGCGGCAGGGCTGTAAATTATCCACCTTCTCATTATCAAGGCGTGCAAATCCAACGAGCTGAGATTCACAAGATTGACATTGAATTCGAGTCTCCGGAAGCGCCTCTCGGAAGGTTAAAACACGGAGAAATCACCATGACAGTACAGCTGCTTCCTGTCATGTTCCAGAAAGCAGAGTATGTCTTTAGCAGCTCTGAACCTATTTTCATGGGATTTCTACTCACGGATAGAAACGAAGAGTTTCGATTCGTATACGACCGATATATTCATGAGGAGGGTAGTGCGACCAGACTACTTGACGTGCAAGAACCTGCGCATTTAATATGGCTACAATCCAACGTGCCAGACGAAGAAGCCATTGATACAGCTATTAAGCTTGATGAGACAGCAGCTAAAACAAGGTCGATTTCAGAAGCGAATATTCAAGATTCCGAGATGAGAAATAAATCTGACGATGCAGATACCGGGCCTTCCGAGATCGCGCTAGTTTTGAAGAAGGCTGAAAAGGAAGCGGAATATTGGAGGATTGGACTCCTTGTTGCTAGAGGTGAGCGGCCATCAGTTTTAAAACAATGCTTTGCGTCTATTGCGAGGGAGACTATTGTTTTAATTTGATTTAACTACTAATAGACTTGCAGTTTGGCGGCGTTATGAGTGAGGCGGCTTCCTCAATATATAAATTTCATAAAGAATAATAACCCTGAATATATGTACTGGCATAATATATTATATTTACTGTAGTAGAACTATAGGTACGAAAGGAGCTACTTAAATAGGAGCGGATATTTCAAGCTCTAACAAGACTAAATATGTTTCGCAGAAATATAATAGTGCAGTTTTCACTTAATGTTCGCCGTTTCTTCACTTTGATCGGGTTTGTGTCCTAGTCCAAAACTTCAGTTATGCATTCATTTATAATAACATAAATTAAAACTTTTTCTTGAATTATCTAAGTAAGGCCCTATTTGGCAACCACTATCTGAGAGTATCGGTATTAATTATATAAAAAATAAGATTGATTATATAATTATTGATTGTTAAAACTGTTGCAACCTCGGCTATAATAAATATATAAAATGCAGGGTTGGATATCATATTAAATCGTCAAGACCTGTCCGGTCAGGGCTGAGAGTACTACTATCAGTCTATGCTAGCTCACTATCCTGCTGTGAAATGTGGAGGTTGTTGTGCGAACTTCTGGGAAGTCGATGAGGCTGGGAATTCTCATTATCAGGCAGCCTGAGTGTTGGTACAACGGGGGATACTTCACTAAGGTCTTAATGTCTCTTGCAAAGTATTGATTCTGTGTGTGCAGGAAGGAAGGACGGATGGCTGAACAGGAAGGCAAGATATGCCCCCTTAGTCTACCACGTGACTACAGCACGGGCATCCCCTTCCTGTCCACGTCTAGCATCTACGAACTAACACTGAGCTTGTGTTATAGCCGCAATATAGTAATATTGTCGGTATCCGGGCCGGTATATTAAGGAATCTCAAGTCATCAAAGGTTTATCTTGCCTCGTCGAAATATATATATTCTTTCGCGATTGAGTTGTCATGTAACCTTCTGATAAAAACAGTTGAGGTATACCAGCTAATAATGGCTTAGTTTGCATGTTCTCAATCGAATCAACTAATGCAATGCTTGGGGCCGTCAATATCACCGTCAAGTCTGGACTCTCCAGATTCTGTAATGTACTTTCAGCCTAGTTGAAGGGTCGTGTCTGAGGCTTTAAATGTTGGTAGTAGTGTCTACAGAATGGATGGGTGGCTACATGAGACATGCAGACAAGTGAAAAAGCATTTTCGACTTCAGGAATATCGTAGCCGACCCGAAGGCGAGACGCGAGAAGCTACGTATAATATTTATCACCAGACGCACAATCCAAACATCTCAAAAAATCGATTAGAGATTAATCGAAGGATCTGCTTTTCTCTTATTCCTCTATTTCACTTGGCACCAGGATGAGATGACTTTTACCGTCATTCCCAGCTCGCATACTCTAAGTGAAGCTTAACGTCGGGCCTTTGAAGTACGCTGGTGAGATGCTTCGTTTGAAGGAGGGCGCGAGAGAGATTGAGAAGCTGAAGGACCTGAACAGGGAATGCAAATAGCTGGATTCAATCCCCTTCCACTCGTCTCCGTTTCGCAGGTCCGCCATCAGTGCTACATGCCGGTGTGGGTGCAGCCTGCTCTCGCTCTCGATACATATCAACTTGCTGCTTCACCAATGCCAACCGCTCACTCAGCCCCCAGTCCAGAATATTATGCAACGCCCTCCGCAGATCCGCAACATCACTCTCCTCCTCCAAGTGATACCGCTTCACGACAGCCATCAACCAATCCGTCCTCCCTTCCACATCTTCCGCCCAGTGGATATGTAGATGTGCAGCTTCGGCATTGATGACGCATGTAAAAGCCATGGACGCCACGTCTAGCTCGTCGGCCGTAGAGGAAATGCCAGCCCGCTCTATTGCTTTGCGCCGTGAATGGACCATGGCCGCGCCGTCCCGCCGCGCTTGGTCTTTCGCCAACTGCATCGACCCCTGAAACCCCTTCCACTGGATCGTGAAGAAAGGACTAATAATCCCGCTTGAAAGTTCGGGCTCGAAGGTCAACAATGCCCTTTGTTGTGCGTTGTCGAAGGCATCCGGCTCGAATCCATACGTGATATCCGGTTTTGGATTCTTCACCCCGAAATCCGAGGGCGGGCGAGTCTCGCCGGCAGGGAAGGGGACAGAACCGCGCGCGAAATCTTTGTCGATGCTCCAGTCCAGATGATCGAGTTCGAATGATTTGAGGGTTGGCCTATCTGCCTCTTCACCAGAGAGCAGGACGCTCTCGTCGTCTCCCAAGCTTGCAGTGACCGTTCGGTCCCGTTTGACAAGAAAAGGCATCAGTCGTCCCGCAATAGTGGGCTCATTCCGTCTCTGCATTTTCGACAACGTCTTGGTAAACGCTTGCGCGGATTGTGGCTTCATGACCGAAGCGCGTTCCCCGCCAACAATTTGCTGAACCGCACCGCGCAGCAGATTTTTCTGGGCCAGTCGATCCTTTCCAGCAGCGGAATCTAAAAGCCCGATCAGGGTCATCTTTCGCCCATCATCGGCGGTTGATGTGTTTGTGCTCGTTGACGATCGTGATTTTCCGGAGACTGTCCTGTCGGGAGTCATGGGCATATGTGAAGGATCCATTGCTTGGAGATTGGCAGACGTTAATAGGGTGAGAGGGGAAAGTTTTCGAAGTTGGCAGAGGGTTGGTAAAGATACGCGGCGGCGGAGGAGGCGGTTCGAATTTGAGGTTGATCTTGGAGATTCGTGGCAGGGTTTTGCGAGGTCTTGTATATATATAGAGGATTGGGTCGATGTTCCAAGAGAAGGCGGCGATAAACGTATGCAACTTGTGTGCTGGGGAGAGTCTTGGCCTTTGCCCTGTATAAACAACAAGAAGTCAGAATTGTACGCAAGTGAAGCTGATTAGGAGGGTTGGGGAATGCATTCGGTACCAGATCTTTGAAATCAGCAAAGGATCTTTTCGTGGGCATCGCTTTCGACCACCTGGCAACCAAGAAAGACGTACGTGCGTAGCGGCCGTATTCAAGATTGGGTGAGGGTGAGAAAATGTTGGTGTTGTTGATTTTGTTGATGTTGTTGATGTTGATGTCCTAAGGTTGTGTCTTGGCGAGGCTGAGGCTGAGATAAGGTTAGCAGCGGAGCCGTGCACCAAACAAAATAGCGCCTTGGCACTCGGCACCTCGAACAACAACCATACTAACCACATTCTTCCCTTCCCATGCGCATCTTCGACAACGACTACAACTGCGCCCTTAAGTTTTTGTTTTGTTTGAACTCAATCCTGCAATTCATATAGCCACATTCTCCTCACATTGGCTGAGCTATGCCCTTCAAATGTCATGTCATATAAAACACGCTTATACTCAATCCTATTCTGAAAGGTAGAGAAGACGTCCCTGACGTCTTACGCTACAGCGCAGGGAATCACCAGCATACTATCAATACCGTTACAAAGATGAATATATCTCACTACGCTTCTCTGTTGGCCCTCTTGATATAAGGGTAGACATGGCTTGCCGCTCTAGGATGAGCTTGTTCTCCTGAGATAGAACACCTTTCTAGTCGTGTATAACTTGTGTTGAGTCATGATAATAGCAGTGATGAGTCGTCGGCTACAAGTTTAGTTGAGCCATCTAATGGTCTTTTCTCTACTGGATGATCCTTGGGCATGTGGAGAAATTGACTGACCTACATATCAGAGGCAGATTCAAATAGTTATAGATAAAGCTAAACTTCAAGAAAGTAAGAATTTCATACTACGAAGTCGCCAAAAATAAGAGCGTATATATATCCAAGTGCTCCCTACACCAGAAGGTGCAGAAATGAATGACAATATCTCTCG
>JAAMPI010001303.1:0-16222 GCA_013054445.1 Cudoniella acicularis
CAACAACCAGAACAAACTTCCAGAAACGCGTACTGCTTCACGAAGGCAGTCCTTGGGATTCTTCGGATCTGCCTTAAGAACAAGCGCGCGGGTTGAGATCAGAACGACAGGCTTGTCAGACCTGGGAAGCGCGGCAGAAAGAAGGAGAACATACAATGGGTTGGGCTCAACGCTAGAAGTGGTAGCGAAAAGTCGTTTCTCGACAGCTTCAATCCACAGTCTCGATACATACTGCACGGCGGCGAGTACCTTGGGCTCATGGCACACTGCGCCTTCTGTTGCTGGTGACGACTCGAAACATGGGAGCTCAGCTATCCGCCGCACATTCAGGAAACTCCTCCAACGGAGTGGTTTGTCGTCACTAGTAGAGAATGAGCTGGATGATGAGTTTGATTGGTGCGGACGAGGAATGCATGTTGATTTTGCGCCGGGAGAGAAAGTGCCATTGGAAATATGGGACTCAGTTGGACATGGATCGACATCTACAATTGACGTCGTTCAATGTCGTCGAGTGAAGCTTGCCAGGAAGTTGACATACCTCACGCATCGAGTCAGCCAGAGGGATATACTGAAGGAGGTTCAAGCGTTGCAAAAGCTCAAGCATGCTCATGTGGTACAATTGATTGGCACATACAGACAAGGGCGGAAATTCGCGGCACTTCTCTACCCTGTGGCAGATATGGATCTCTCGCACTACCTTGAGGAAGCACGATACATGCTAGACGGGACAGATGACTGGCTTGGAATCTCAGATCACGAAAGGGCCCACCAAGACGTTTTGTCCAAAGGGTCACTATGCCTTATATCTGCTTTACGGTATGTCCACGAGAGCGGAGTGAAGCACATGGACATCAAACCTGCGAACATTCTGCTGAAGAAATACGACCCGACGGATGCACACTTCAATAACATTGCTTATAAGTTGTATCTATGCGACTTTGGAATTGCTCAGGTCTTCAATCCAAATGATCAAAGTCAAACCGAAACATATCCGGGGAAAACTCCAACATATGCCTCTCCTGAAGTCGTGGCTGACGAACCCCACGGAAGGGCATCTGATGTATTCTCACTAGGATGCGTGCTCACCGAAATGGCGACAGTGTATTCTGGCCTAACAGTCGAATCGTTAAAAGTCAATCACCTCTTAAAGAAGCCGTATCACACGAATTTGGAAAGTGTTCGGTCATGGGTGACCACTCTTGAAGACATGAAAGTCAGTCGAGAGGTCATCCTTTCGATGCTGCACGAGAAACCGGAAGATCGTGCTAGCCTTGTACGGCGAGATGGGAAGACAGAGACAAATGTCATTGACATCCAATGCCTTCATCACCATGACCCTCCTGATTTATTCGAGGTGGATGAAGTCCCGAACATGTCCGAAATCGATCTGCCACATATTGAAGAGGAAGTCGAAAGGTCATCACCTCCTGAGCCGAAGACACCGATTAGTCTTCCTAAGGAAGTTGATCCTTCTGAATGGCCCTTGCCATCCCAGAAGATGCCTGACGATATACCTATTCCAGTATTAGTCACATTGAGTGCAGTTAGGAATAGTACTATAGCTTCTCGAGCGACCGGCTTTGTTTGAATGTATATATTCTCGCGATGATTGTTTCTTGCATATTATTATACCTTGGATATATAGTTTTGAGCGATTTAGCGGGCTTTTGATTTGGATGAGGGGTTATGTTTCCAATGTACCGATTTGCTACTTAGGTAATCTCAGACGAAACTTGACCGACTTCGCTTTGCATGTGGTTAATTAGCATCGCCGCTCTGCTCAAGCGCTACTCGCCCTCGCCTCGCCTTCTGCTTAGGTTGCTCAGTCATATTCCTGCTCTCTTTACCGGTGACGGTGACCAATCATAATTTACTTGCCATTCGGTTCTGCCGGGCGACAGTTGTCAACTTTACACGACTATATTCAGGGAGACCAAGTCGGCTCCTAGGGAGCTCAAACAAGGAACCTCCACTCCCTCCAGCGGAAATATATACAATCAATCTCTCAAGGTATATGCGTCTTGCAACATGGCGTAGCATTTGTTCCTAGCGTAAGGAGAATGCCCGTCTGCGGCTTTCGTGTTTTTTTTGTCGTCTGGCCCTTCATTCTTTCTTCTACTAGACTACTTGACTACTTTTGTGACGGTACATATGATCTATATTAAGGAGTCTAAAAGAGGAAGAAGTTTCTTGATCCTGTAGATATTTGGCTAAGAACGAGGATACTAAGCTGAGGAGAGAAGAAGATAAAGAGAGGAGATGTGACGAGTTAGGCCCCGGGGCAAGACTCGGTCAAGAACCGTCTCTATCTATACTAAAATACGCTTCCATCTCTCCTTGCGGCCGCCACTCCATCCATAAAACTCAGCATCTAAACCCATCAGCGCTCTTCGTACATAAACAGATTATCCCTTGACCATGAGCCTTTAATTCATTCTGGAAACGTGAATGGCTCACAAGACCCAGTGTCGTTATAAGGCCAGAATTGTGCCCCAATTCCTACGAGATTATCACTGATCCGAGATCTCATCTTATTGAGATATTCTTGTAACGAGATTTCCATATCATCTTTCCAAGCAGTAACGCGGCATCGCGATGTATATGGTTTAAATGAAACTTCGACAGGACTGACTGATAGATAGGCAACAGATCCAGGGCAATCAGGACAGGTAGGTTCGCAAGCCCTTAGACTCTCGTGATAGAAGTGCTCTGCTAGAAAAAGATGGAAATGATCGTTCGTCACTCTCTCGTACTGGGGGAGTTCAGGACTATCGGACTTTTGTATCATGTCTTGGTGGGGCCGGTAAGTCTTCACTAGGGCCGGTGACTCACTGGCGCCTAATGGTGGGAGCTTCCAGGCTTTGCTCTCTTGTTGATTTAATTGAGATTCCACAGTATTGTTGTTCTGGAAACTCAAATCGTCGTTTTTACGATGCTGAGTTTGCAAAGGAAGGTTCGTAAAGATCAGCGGTATATAAGGGGGTGACTTTCCCATGTCCGATTTGAGGGACATATTGTACATGCGCTGAGGAAGACACTGATTGTTGAGGCCCGCGGAAGAAGTCTGGGGTATATGTGTGCTCTGGTTAGGAATATTGCAGCAGCTGTAAGTCAATGTGTTAGCAAATACAGGAGGTCAATTACTTGATGGCGAGGTATGAGTATGAAGAAATTATGCAGGGTTGGGAAGAGTGATATCCTACAGTCCTTGGTCCTCATGATTGTGCCCTGACTTGTTTATCGCGTCCATTGATGCGAGTTACGGACATGTAATAAAGCTAGCGGGGAAAGCGGGAAAAATAGGGTGAGGAATACTATCTTTTTGCTTTTGCTAGAAAAGAAATGTGCAGTGTTTTTGGGAGTAAGATGTCAGGGACCTTCTACAAGTTTGGGAAGAAACACACTTGGGACTTCTTATACTGTAGGATAACACCCCAACTCAATTCGAAAGTCTCACGTATCTTCCCAGTATTCCCCGTCGTGAACAAAAACACTCACCGCCAAAGTCATTGATGTTAAGACAAGTGATAGTCCTGATTCGTTCCTCGACCGGCATCCCTGTCCGAAAGTGCAGTCTTGCACATTTTGGACGAATCACAACCTTCAATCCCATACCTAACATCTCGCCACAAGAATGCCAGAAAGTCATTCGCCTCTGTAAATTGTCCAAATAGTGCAAAGTTGCACTCTGTATACTCTGTCCGGGAGGATCTCAACTTGTGAAAAGCTAAGAAAAGGTGGACCCGACTCGGTGGGAGTACATCCCCTTAGTACCTCGCTTAAGGTATGTTGCCTTATGAGCCTGCTAACATAAGGCTGTGTTTTCAGGGCATTTTACTAGTAAATTAAAAATCAAAAGTTGTAAACTTTAAAAAACCAGTCAATAAAAAGTATATTTGCTTTCAAAAACTCACTCTTACTTAAACCCTATACTATAATTATTCCTAGTTATTTTATAATATTGAAGTGATCGCGATAGCTTTAGTTTTCGAAAGCTTGAAGGCGGGGTCACGAAGCCTAGAAATCGCTTAAAAGTAGCCTGAAAACCCCGACTTAATTTCCAATGGCTCCACTAAAACCAACATAACCCTTCTTCCTAAACTTCTACTCAACCTAAATTTTTCGTTTCCCGCCCCTCTCATGAAAACTTAAAAACATGCCGTTGCTTTGGGAATCCTGGAAAGAAGAAATAAGGAGGCTGTATATCGCCGAAGGATTGAAATTGGAGGACGTCAGAAAGATACTCAAAGAGCGCGGATTTGACGCATCGTGAGTTCTTGAAGCATATATTACCAGACCTTTAGCGATTGGATCAAGGCTAATGAACGCTTAGAACTCGTGCGTATCGAATGAAGCTTAAAGAATGGAGATTTGAGAAGAACCACCGGGGTGAAATTCCAGGTTCGAAGGGTATTGCATGGAACTCCGTCGAATCTCTGGGACAATATGAATTATCATCAGAGATGGATGATCTAATCTATTCTGACCCGCCTCAAGATCTGAGTACGTTTGAGGATCCAGACGAGTGTCCACAACCTATGGGGAATGTCGATAAAGGCAAAGGAGTCGATCGGGAAGTTCATCCAAATTATTGTGTGGGTGAAGATCTACTCGACAATTCTTTAGCCACTAGGTTACCGCTCTCATACACTTCCATGAGTGCAAATGAAGTGAGAACTTATGGCTCCAGCAACGCCAGTATCAGCATTGCTGCTGGTCCTATTCAAATTCACGAACTCCTACCATTGATCGAAAGACCCGAAGCAGATGACTTTGCCTTCGAAATCCTGATCTCAAAATGGCAACCCGGTGGAGAATACATGGGAGGTACGACCGAACTTCTCTGCGACGCCAACACCAAACGCGCGCGGCGATTATGCGCTCTACGGCCACAGGCGGGAATCTCTTCAAGATGATCCATGATTCTGTTCCATTAAGTGAGCGAATATCATTAACCAAAGCTATGCTGGAGAGCCAATTTCAGCCTCTCACCGCAGAAGAGTGGTACCAATACACCGGACCAGCGTGGGCCCGAGCCTGGTATGCTGCCTGCCGCGCGGAGACTTGGAACGAGGCCAAGAAAGTGCTGATGGAGAAGTCCATGCTCATCAACCTGACCGCAGGGCCTCTATTTCTCGATTGCGCGCTAGCCGTCATCGCTGAGCGTCAATGCACTGAATTCCTGGTCGACATTACGAACCTGACATCGCTCAATAAGCCTTTCAACACAACGATGATCCCTGAAATCAATAAATTTCGTGAACAGGTTCTCGATGCTCTTGACTTTTTTAACGGAAGAGACGCGAAACCAGTATGGGATGTCCTGCTGTATAACATCGTTGATTGGACGAGTGGGGCGATGGATATGCTTGGGCGACAGAGAGAGCTAAGGGACGTTAATGATAAATTGTCGGGAGAGAATAAAAGGATTTTGGAGGAGAATAAGGCGGTGGCTACGAGGTGTCAGGAATTGCGGGAGAGGAATGCGTTTTTGGAAAAGACGCCCCAACTTGCGCTCGAGAGGCTTGTGAAAAAGGAGACGAGGTATAGGAAGTTGATTTCTATGTATACTTCTGTTGATGAAGAGGATATCGATCGGGATTTGGAGGAATTGATTAAAGAGAGAGAATTTTGGAGGTGAGTGGCGCTCCGTGCTGCTTTCGATTTTTCTCTGTGATTGAGAATTTGCTAATGAAAGTTCACGAAGGGATGACCTCAGGATGGGTATGGCTGACTCAAATTTCTATTTTTAACTGGACAGAGGCGACGCGAGTGCTGAAGCAAAGATTAGTACTCATTTGCTATGGTTGCTGTTATGAATCCTCCTAGTTATTTGAAGCTCAACACTTGTTACCTGGAAATAAATCAAAAGTTCAAACCGCATATAAACTCGATATTCTCTAGCCTCCTGTTGCTCATAACAAATTTATGAAACAAAATGCAATATCTACCCGTCAATGGTTATTACAGAGCAGTATCGTGAATATTTGAGTACGACTTCTATTGGTAGAGAAGGGCAACGAGTACTTAACAAATTGACGATATATATTCGCATACAACGAAGCTACATTTGTAAATTCGGCAAGTGGGAGGCTCGGTCGTTGTCGTTTCAAGGGATTCAAAATCGGCTCTGGGGAGAGTCCTTGTAAAGGCTGACAGGAGAGCTAGAACGAATTCTCTGCTTAAGGCTGTCACTATCTTGATATATTAAAGGGGTCGCTATGTTCAAGGCAACAGGCATTAGCAAATTTTATATATAGACGACAGGGAAATTATAACTGATTCTGAAAGGGGCCAGAAGTGATCTCCATCTGCATGCTCAAGCTGACTCAGCGGCGTGCTCAAGGGGCTCAGGGGCTTCAGGACTCAGGTCAGGTTAGAGCAGCCACTGCTCAGGTCCAAAGACGGAAATGGACTCTGGTAAGGTCAATTTTCGTCGCAAACTTTAGGGGTAGTATAAGGAATTATGGTTCGGGAAGGATTAAGCCAACAATGAGCTTTGGAAGAGTGCGTTCGCCTGACAACATAATATATTAAGCTCTTCATCTTTCACAGCTTAGTCTACGACTTCAATCTATTACACATCAAACGTCAAGCAAGTTACCTTTTTGTTTTTAAAACCCTTCGTGACAAATACTTAGAGCAAGTTGAATAAAACAGTTAATTGTCGATATTTCGCACAGCAGGAATAGTCCAAACTTTAATTGGGGCAGCAGACCCTAAGATTTCCTTAATATACTTCCAATTTTTCACATTGTGTGCAATCCAAACTCTGTGGCAGTCCTCTTTTCAAGCAATCGGAGATGTTCGTTAAAGCCGACCAACGGATTCCATTGTTCCGCCCGCATCACCAGCGCCCGCACCAGCCGCTCAAACGCGGCCCCAGCTGCCTCCAAGCGGCCGAGAATCCGCATCAACCACCTGCCCTTTATAACACCCCCAACATGTGTCGCCAGCAGAACTACGCCGCTTCTCTTCTTCTACATAAATCAATTGGAGTTACCTAATACTTCTCTACATCATCACCAATAATATCATTTTACCATGGTAGCTCTCGAAATCGTCCAAGCTTCTAATGCGCAGCTCCGGGAGCTCGGTCCTGGCCTCGTAGCTCTGTTCGGTTTGTTCCCCTTGCTTTTTCATCATCCTTTGGCATAAAACTAATTGTTTATAGTTGGAGGTACGAGCGGAATCGGCGAATTTACCCTCAAGGCTTTTGTCCAGAATACCATCTCCCCGAGAGTCTACATTGTCGGCAGATCTGCGCCAGCTGCAGAACGAATCATCAAAGAATGCAAGGAATTGAACAAAGATGGCAAGGTGGAATTCTTGAAAGCAAATGTGACGGAGCTTGCGGAGGTTGATCGCGTGTGCAAGGAGATTGAGAAGAAGGAAGAGAAGATCAATTTGATTGTGCAAACTCAGGGCAACCTAACACTAGCCGGAAGGCAGGGTATGTTGATATTCTATTTGTATATCGTCCTAATCATTTACCTAATGGAACGCTTTACTAACCTTTGTTGCTATTAATTAGAATCCCCCGAAGGCATCGACCGCAAATTCACGCTGAATTTCTACTCCCGCATGCGATTCATCCATAACCTCCGCCCCCTCCTCCGCAACGCCTCAGCCAGCACTCCCCATTTCTCCCGCACCCTCAGTGTCCTGGGCGCTGGCGACGAAGGCAAAGTTGACTTCAACGATCTCGAGCTCAAAAACACCTACTCAGGTCCCCGATGCGCCGCCCACACAATCGTCATGAATAACTTCATGACGAGCGAGTTTGCTTCCCGACAACCAGAAACGACGTTCATACATTCTTTCCCTTCGATCGTGAATACGGGTATTGCGAGGGAGTTGCCTGCTTATGTGAGGATCCCGATGAAGATGTTTTTGCCGCTGCTTTCGTTGGCGATGGTTGGGCAGGAGGAGACTGGGCAGAGGCAGCTGTTTATTGCTACGAGTGGCATATATCCGCCTGCTAAGCCGGCTGAGGGGGGGGCCTTTGGCTTGCTGGGGTGAAGATTCCACAGGGCCTGTCGGTGATAAAAGGTGCTGATGGGAAGATTGGCAGTGGTGGGTATATTGTGAATTGGAATTGTGATATCGCGGGTAAGGAGAAGATCTTGCAACCGTACAGGGAGAAGGGCGTAGGAAGAATTGTTTGGGAGCATACGATGGGAATTTTTGAGAGAGTGGAGAAGATCAATCAGGAGAGAGGTGTGGATGGGAGTTCTTGAGCTGTTCTTACCCCTTGCCTGATTCTTTCGAAGACGGCATTTATTCGGGGAATTCATTTTTGGCAGGAGTCAAGGTATGATATCAATTCTGCTCATTCAAGTTGACCTATATCCAGATAATACCCAAAACGATGCTTATTTCCACCTAATCTCCTTGTACCGCATACCTACTTTATATGCAAGCATCATTCCCACCCTTCACACTAATAATTTGCTATACCTAAACAGCCTCTTTCATCTTTGTTCTAGACTCTCATATGCTCTGGGAATGTTGTTTGGCCCAGATGCTACTCCTACTAAATTCGCATGTTAGATCTACCTTATAAAGCTCTACCCTAACAAAAATAAGAATGTATTTGAATATAATTCTGAAAAAAATTAACACAAGCCAGAACCTAGCCTATCGCAGACTTATCAAGTCGATTCACATAGGTACTTGCACAAGCCTGAGGCTCTTCACCTGTTTTCGAGCCCCTTTAGTTAACCGAGCAGACCTTTCCTATCTAGGCCACAATATCCATCGCTCTTGCAGTTAATTCACTTCGAACTTGTCACATAAAAAAAACAACGCGTCCAAGGATCTTTTCAACCTCCATCAGCCATTCCAACCGCGTCGTCCACAACCTCCAAGACCTCCGCAGAGTAGCCAATCATGGAGCGACAATACGTCTCAATGCTTGATTACATGCGAAAACGCTACCTCAATGATCCCTCTTCGAAGAAGAAAAGGACTCTTCAGCGCTTCTGGGGAAAATGGATGAACTACATCGGCAAGTCTGTAAAGCTGATGATCCAACCCGATGACCAAGCTCAATACGTGGCTGAGAAGTTCTATTTTGAGGACCTGTGTAAGTATTTTCTAGTATGCGTTCAGATCTAAAGTGCTGAAATGCCACAATGATAGGGCCCGATCAAATTTTCCCAGGCCAGCCGCCGTTCAGCAGATACATACGCCAGCTAGCAGACATGGAAGACAAGGCATTCTCTTATGGCATGTTGAGCGCTGTTAGATTTCAGAAGGTATGCGCAGAAGCCAAGCGGTGGAAAGATACAGATCGGTCTCCAGATGAAGATTTCAAACAGTATTTGGCCGAAAAGGCTATCTGGGAGCGTTTTTGTGGGTCACAATTTCGTCTGAATGATGTCAACAGAGTACTGAGATTCACCACAGGGCCTCTTGAAATCTTTCCAGGAGAAAATCCAGGACAGTCGCTTCCTTTCATCCAAAATCCACTCGACCTGCATACAAACACAGCCACCCCTGTTCACCAGACGACCCTCTCTGGCACTCAACAACTGCCCTTCTCTCAACAACAGCTAACCCAAGCACCTCAAATCATAGATCAGAACGCCAAACCCAACTATGGAGAAAGCGCGAAGGATCTTCCGTCTATGATGCCGCACCCCGACAGAATTCCTCAGATGATAGCTGGCAATGCAATCAACGCTGGCAATTCCTCCGATGCTGGCACCATGTCCAATGCAGGGGAAATCTTCAATACTGGAAATGCCGCACCAGAAACAGTGCAGAACCTAAGCTTCTTAGAGCGGGTCGAACTGTACAAGGCCAACGCGCAAAGAATCTTCGAATCCCCTGTTTCTGCCGTTCGACTTCAAAAGGAGAATCTGACGTCGTCCAATACTCAGTATGGCATCTCACCTCCACCAAAGGGTGCTCTGCCGACTCCTGCCGACTTCCCGACGAAGACATATCTGGAAAATTTCTATGGCGATGAGCAACGTGGTGACGGAAATGCTCTTGCCTTGTATGACGCTACTCCACCACCGCAAAGCGCGACAACGCGTGGCAAGGAGGTGAAGGAGGAGGGAACCAGCAAGCCGCCAGCGCCGGGTCAATCCACCGGTGAGGCTGCGAAGATCAAGCAGGAAGCAGGTGAGACCTATCCATCAACTATGCAACTGTTTATGCAGCACATGCCTCTTCGCCGCCCAGAAGTCGATCAAAGTGGCCAACCCGTTGCACCTCCTCTCATGCCAAAAATACCCGCCTTTGGGCAGGGAGCCGATATACATTCCGACCTCTCCAAATCACCATTTCCGGCGCGCGAAAGAGCAGAAAAGTTACACAAAGCCACTACTGGTTCATTCCTAGCTCAGCTATTCAAAGACTCGACAGCAATTGTCGCAGTATCCAGGGCATTGAATTGCAACCTTGTCATCCAAGATATCAGTCGAACTCCGGCCGGCAATCTATATCCGTTGCAGGTAAAAGTCGAGCCTCTGTATGGCGAGGAAAGCGATACCGAAACTCTGGACAGGGCACACCGATTTGTTGAGCGCTGGTGCAGACGAACCCATGAACAAGTTTGGGCGGAGATATTGGACGTTCTCATTCAGGCAGATGAAGGGGTTGAGAGGCCTGGAGCGAAGAAGCGGAGATTCTGAATGTAAATTACAAGGCGTGGTGAAGGGAGAGGATATTGAGGAGTGGAGTTTCTGCATTGATAGAGAACTGCCTATGTATTTGCAGAAGTATCTCTGGGGAAGTTCTGGGGAAGAGGCTTGACGTTCGACGAGATAATTGCATGTACTGTAGAGTAGTCGAGCAGAATTTACAGGATTGAATTGAAATAAACTCTCATGTTCCCATTTTGAGGAGGCTTCTGATGCTGCTATCGATTTATCTTTCAAGCATTAGGTATCCAGAAAACTCAAGTAGTCCCTTAGTTCCTTCTAGCTGCGAGGACGAAGTTGATAGCCTTGCGAAAGAAGACGCCATTGTGGCTTGCTGCACCACCTGCGGGTATAAGTTTTGGGTTAAACTGTCTCAACTATCAGGAAATGATTCGCCCGAAGCGACACTTAAAATATCACAAGCTCTCCTGCATCAAAATCTTGTTTCAACTCAAAGATAAGGTCATATGATGCACACAGCCTTATTGCCATTGTTCCAATGGCGTATAACCTCAGATATCAACATATCAATAAATATTAACCACGATCCTAGGCTATCTCGACAGACAAAAACCACATATAGATAACCCGGATATAAATCTTTCCACTTCTACGTCCCAGCAGGCATGGAAACATGTCACAAACCCAGCCTTTCATGATTCAGCGCCGCCCAGTCGGAGGAAATCCACAAAAGGAAAATCTTTCAAGTAAGAAGATCTGTCTAGGAAATGCCCAACAAGCACCTAACGAGAACTAGCTACTGATGATTTCCAAGGCGACTTCTATCGTAAAAATACTCGCGAAAGCCCCTTGAACAACACAACTATCCAGGGCTGGCCGCAGGAGCCGAAGGAGTTAGACTTTTCTGCCAGTGGCAAACTTTCTCGCCTTGTGTCAGATACTGCGATGCTTTGTGTCGCTCTAGGCTTTCTAAGTAAGTTCAACTTTTAATTTTTAGACTATTTGTACTCAATATTTTCTTGGATATAAATTCCAAAGGACCTCTTCTAAGGCACAACTAGATGGAGTGTTAAAAATTATTCTAAATTTTGCTTAGTTCTCGGTGTTTTTATGATAAAAATGAACGGAACTGAAGCTTCCAACTGGGGCGACATAGTGCTCAGAGTCACTAAGATAGCTCCTACTATCTGGCCGTTGGTCTTCACTGCCATTGTAGGCAATCTACTGAAAGGACTTGCTCTATATAGAGCAGAAAATGGAACTACCTTAGGCGTATGAACCTCCTTCTCCCTCCCAGAAACACTTCAGGCAAAATAAATAAGTGTGAACCAGGTTCTCGAGCAATTATACCGAAGTCAAACCCTTTTCGGTGCTTTCAAAGCCTGTCTGACACTGCGCATGTTTGAATTATCTACCATTGTCCTACTGATATTGTGGGCTTTCAATCCTATCGGAGGCCAATCTGCTCTTCGCGCAATTTCGGTTGAAGGTATATTCAATGAAACTCCAACACAAATCCAATATTTAAACTCAGACCTTCGGTCGATCATCCTTTCCAACGGGTTCCAGGGTGCATCATACTTTGCGTCAAGCGCACCACAACTTAGAACTTTGTACGGCGCCTCTTTATTCTCCCCAGATGCCGGCACACAGTATTCCAATGGGTCCAGTGCTGGATTTGACGATTTGATTAGTCGTCTGGGTGGCGCGGATACGGCTTCTAAATCTACCACTATGGATTTGTGGGGGAATATTCGTATTCCGATGATGCATTTGTTACCGAAATATAATGAGCAGTTGCCTCAAAGCTGGGTGGATGTACCGTCTGACGAAATCGTGCCGTATGAATCAATCATTGGTGTTCCAATTAGGGGTATTCCCTCTAACGGTATTGGAAATATTACCTTTAATATTACCTCAAGCTATCATGTACTTGAAGTGAGTTTGTCATATTCTCTTAAAGTAATTGGTACAATTTTCAAGTTGACAATTTATCCATAGTGTTCAAATTGGACAATCCTCCAATCTGATAGTGAATGGAATGCATGGTGGGCCGCCAACAACCAAAGCATGCAGGTGTGGAACCTCCGACGAGACAATGTCACTACAGAGCCTTTTTCCAATGGCCTGACTGGCGGCTTTTTCCTGGACACCATCACCCCCTTTCCAGAAGGTCTATCGCCCATCTGGCCCAACGATACCACTACTAGTATACCTGCGCGGCAAATAATCTTCGGCTCGCATGGCGCTCCTACGGGCTCAATATCGAGATCATATCTCACTTCCTGCCAAATCACAATTGAGTACATCGATGCAATCATCTCCTGCCACCGTTCCACGTCTCAAGGCCAAATATCATGTGCCGCTATATCCGTTCGTCAGTCTTCCTACGCGCATCTCTCGTCCAACTGGACCGAACTCGAAGATGAAGCCGTAGGAGCAAATCTCCTCATCACATTCCCCACCATCCTGGGAACACAACACACCGACACCTCTACGCCGACTGAAGTTTTCATGCACGATCCGGCCTCCGCTTTCACAGCCAACACTTTAGCCATCACACCCATAGAAATGGGCGATGTTCCAATCCCCGTCTTCCAGAATCGCTTTTCGCTCGTCTATAACACGTATTGGCGGGCTAGCATCACGCCTTGGGTCGTCACCGGTGGAATCTTTAATGCTTCTGCGCCCGAATACGAGGAGGTGAATCCTAATGTGCCATTCCAGGTTCCGTTCCTCAACGCCACGGGAAACTGGATTGAGCCTGGTCCGCCAACGTATATCGTCGATAAGCTCTGGCTTATTCTTTATTTCCTCTCATCAGCTATTCTGTGTTTCTGTGCTGTCTTGGCTATTGTCATTAAATGGTTCGTGAATGCTCCTGATATTCTGGGGGATATAAGTAGTCTTACCAGGGACTCGCCGTTTGTGAAAATGCCTAGCCCGACTGGGAGTGCTCTTGATGGAAGTGAAAGGGCGAGGTTGGTGAAGAATGAAAGGGTGAGAATTAGAGATGTGATAGGAGGGAATTCCCCAATTGGGAGGATTGCGTTTGCTTCGGAAGTGGAAAATGGTACTGTTGGTTTGAAGTTTATGAGAGGGAGATTGTACGAATGAATGTATTCTGCTTTATCTTGTAAAGATTATTTATACGAAAAGAAAAGAATTTCGGCGAATAATTGAGAATTTTTGTCATAATAGTTGTTTACTCGATGTCTTCCGAGACACTCTTTAATTGGTTGTTACTATAGTTCCATGATATATTTTAGATAGTGCGATATACAAGTACAGTAAACTTTTAATCCTTACTAGAAGCGGAGAAATACGAAGATGGCATACTAGAAATAATAGGTGTTTAGAATCAAGAAAATTATTCCCTAGCTGTTTTCAAATTGCTTCCTATTCGCTTCCGAATCACTCCCGAACAGATTCTTAATTGATTTAAACTAGAGGCCATCTCGAAAATTGCTATATGCAACAAAACTCTTTTGGTGGATGGAATAGGGAAGGGATATTAAGGTAAGTCGAAAAAAAAAAAAATATTATAGGAATCGATTTCTAACTGTTCCTATTCGCTCCCTAATCAATGTTAAGTCGGTTTCTAATTAGGGTTTAGTTAGTTCTTAATTTATAACTAACCTTAAATATGCTATATGTAATAAAACCTTTGGTAGATTCGGTGGAAAGGGGAGGGAAAAGGGGGTCATTTACGTGTCGTTTCAAGATCACAATCGATTCTTAACCTTAGAGCTGCTAGAGGAGATTTTAGAGACTTTGACAGAAAATAAATAGAATGAATTCATTTTGTTCAAAACATAAACTGAAATATAAATATATATACAGTGTGAGAAGAAAGTCAAAGAGAAGTGAGGTCAGAATAAGAGAGTGGGGCTAGGGATCCGTTGTGAGAAATTAGGCAAAGATACGAGAACGCACTTTAATTTAATTTCTCGGTAATCCCTATCTGTCCGATCTCTATTTCAACCTCACTCTCGATTGAGAAGTATATCTGTGTCCTTTCTCTCTTCAGAGCCGATTGGAGACGGTAGAAATGGAAGCGCTTGGCTTGGCAACGCCCCTCACCTGATTTGCCCGCCGGGAACAGAAGAGGGGCAGACCTCGGCTTGGCTTACCCCACATTATGATAGGGATGGCGGCCGACGGCATCTTCTCCTAGCTCCTTCTCACTTGTACTCTGTCCTGAACTTCTACTTTCTCCCTATGGTAACTTGGCAAGCGTGGTCAGCTGCAGCGACCGGAATCCTTCCGCTGGCTTAACTACCTACTTTGGACGAGTACCTCGTCCAATACACTGTAGGAAGCATAAGACAAGTGTACGCCCTTCGCACCCGATTGCGACCCTCGGCGATTAATGCCCAGGTGTTACCAAATTGGAGCGGGGTTCATTGGCTAGGAGAGACTGGTGTTGCACCTCCCCCATTCTTCAACGTCAGAACGCCCTCTAGTGTCGACGCGACTTCCTTCCCTCCTTAAATTTATTCCCTCGCCAATATCTCCTCAATCCTTAATTTCTCTTCCTCCATCTAATCCAAGACATACCTCGTAACCCAACACTGCAAAAACCAACCACCTCAGACACCAGCAAAATGGCACCCCCCTCAGCAACTCACGACGAACTCTCCTCCAATACCAACACCACCCTCAACCCCAAAACCGATAAAGCAACCCTAGAACCCGGCCTATCGAAGAAAGAAGACGCTAGCAAATTGATCTTGCCTGGTTCACCTACGTTCACGAATAAGCTTGAGGAGAGGGAGTTCCAGAAGGGACGGCTTGCGTTGGCTTTTAGGATTTTTGCTAAGTTGGGGTTTGATGAGGGGGTTGCGGGGCATATTACTTTGAGGGTATGGTTTATTTTGTTTTCTTTCTCTGGATTGGGTGGGAATTTTAAGTGAAGATATGAGAGAGGCGAGGGGTAGTGAATGGAGGAGCAATAGTGGGGTCGAAATATCACAAGAAGTTGGGACTTAAGCTGATATATATATTGCACCCACAGGACCCCATCGAACCAACTAGTTTCTGGGTAAACCCCTTCGGCGTAGCCTGGCCCCTCCTCAAAGCATCCGATCTCATCCTCGTCAACGAAAACGGCGAAGTTATCGACGGCGGCCCCTGCCGTCTCCTCAACAGAGCCGGTATGCCCCCTATCTCATCTCCAAACCCCCCTCCTATATATCCAATCACAAGACTAACAAAAACAAAAAACAGCATACATGATCCACCACGCGGTACACACCGCACGCCCAGACGTAAACTGCGTAGCACACTCACACTCGATCTACGGCCGCGCCTTCTGCACCCTCGGCCGCAACCTCGACATAATAACGCAAGACTCCTGCGCCTTCTACAACGACATCGCTTTATACTCCTCATTCCGGGGCATCGTCTTGGGCGCCGACGAAGGAATCGCCATCGCATCCGCTCTCGGGCAAAAAAAAGCAGCTTTGTTGCAGAATCACGGTTTACTAACGTGTGGAAAGACGATCGAGAGTGCGGTGTTTTGGTTTATGAGTTTAGAGAAGTGCTGTCAGGCGCAGTTGATGGCTGATGCGGCGGCGGCGGGGAGGGGTGATGGCGGAACGACG
>JAAMPI010001304.1:0-16209 GCA_013054445.1 Cudoniella acicularis
GAAGTTATTTGCTGCATATTCGAAGAATGGGTTTGAGTTGATACGAGCCTGAAACAGAGCAGCATTTGGGCATGGTCCAACCGAAAAATGTTCAAATTCGAGATATGTGAGACAGCTTCGGGCAATCTCAAAATGGGGATTTTGAAAGATGGCCGAGCGTTGAAGGTATTCGTAGGCGGTGTAATGAACAAGTTTGATAATGTCGGTCTTCTCTTCGACTGAGACAAGGCCAATGCAGACATCGATTATGAGCTCTGGTGATCTTAGATTACCGGGGGATATTGCAGCAGTGCTTGGTTTGATGGCAAGTGCCTCTCGAAGTTCTGGAACACGAAGAGGTCGTTTAGAGTGGGAAATAAACATGAGAATTCGAAAGGCGAGCGTGGATTTATGCTTGGATTGCTGGCGAATTCTTTGAACAGATTGGTCATAGGTTGTCTCCAATGTTGTTGCCATGTCGTCCAAGGATTCCCTGATCTCTTCCACGCACGTATAGCCGGAAAGCCGGTCGATGTGTAGAGCAGGCAGCAGAAACCTAGAGAAATTTTAGTGCACGAACTGGAAAAAGGAGCTTTTCCTCTCGAGCGCCATGTCAGGTAGTGGCCTTCTGATGATTTGCTTTCGCCAAGATCGTTTTGATTACTCGATCTTCCAGGTTGGAATCTTCTTCAAGGAGCTCTTGCAGTTCACGGTCTTCCGATATTTTTGCTCTCAAGAATCTAGCATGCGTAAGTAAATATCACCGGTATTGTAGGGCTATCAAGAACTACCTTTCGATATCTTCTTCTCTAGCCACAATATCTAGTTTTCGTGCTGATTTGAAAGCAATATTTATATCGACGAGGTATCGCCGACTTGTTACGAAAGATGAACTGAACCTTCTATCTCTCGCAGTGCCGCTAATAAAGCTCTTCTGGTGCTGTTCTGCCGATTTTCCAACTCATCTAAGGCGTCGATGATGACATAACATGAAGGGATCTTCGCTGCTATTGTTCTGAATAAATTTATGTGCTCCTCAAACTTTAAGGTTGATAACCCATCTCGAGAACGAACAAATTCCATTCTGAGCTCATTCGGAAATTCGTGGCGATTTGAATTTTGAACAAGTTGTCGGGTCAAACTCCCTAGAATCGCATTTAGAGTAAGGTTCATTTCATTATGAAAATCACAATAGACATAAGCAACGCCTATATCATCAGTCTGTTGGATATTGAGTAGATAATCAATAACAAGTGATCTAATATCATTAATTCCAGATCATATAGTGGGCCGTTCAACTTACGCTGTAGTTGTTTTACCTACTCTAGGATCACCAGGGCACCAAATTGTTTTATCACTCGAGCTTTTCCCCTCCATCCAAGTTCTAAAGGATGTTGACTGCAAAACCCATCCTGCAGTCCCAGGTTGCCGTTTCGACGCAATATCGGAATGCTTGTCTTCGAAGGTTAGCGGTGAAAGCCATTCGAGGATCTTGCGCTCGGATGTTTTTGCGTGCCATTCATTATATTCCTTACGAAACACCTAGATTTCCGTGTTGGTGGAGGCTCCGAGAGTCAGTATATCCATCGTAAGGGAGGTTGTGAAGAGTTCCCGATATCTGCGCAGCTTCTCTACCTCTTTTTGAACCTCTTTTTCCGTGAATGGCCACGTCAGTCGCCTCAGAACTGTGGGCTTTTGATTGCGATTTAAGCCCTTCTGAATCGTGGAAAGAAGACCGTTCAAACATTGGTGGCATTCATCCAAGATTCCTGGTGATGGATTGCTGAAATTATGTTCTGCAAGTTCCAAAACAAGGTGAGAGAGTACCGAGGAGGAAGGAATGGTTTTGTACGCAGTAGAGATACTGGGATTTGTGACAATGATGTCTTGGATATTAGATAGGACGCCCTTGATGCTGATGAGTTCTTTTAGTAATTGGGACATGGACTTTGAGGCCTCTTTAGCACTGGTGTAGTACGCAAGGCTGGCGTCGAGGATTTGAATAGTTAGGCTGAGGAGACCAGCGACGCTAGAGACGACACCTAGTATCTCAGCCATTTCGAATTTTAGGTCGCTGATGTGGAGCTTGGGATTGACAGAGGATGGTGCCAGACGCGCAACTTGATAATGCTATGCTATTTCAAAATCAGCGCTTGGCCTGGGCCCCAGGTTTTCATTCCTTTTTGAAAAAATGTAGCTCGTTGTGGCTGTAATCATGCAGCCCCAAAGCCTCCATTAGGCAGAAGTCGTAAAGATTGGTCTTTCCATGACATACCACAAGTAAACGACATCCGATGCACACCGAGGAGGCGCAAAGCTGCAGAAAGCACTTTTCGGACGTCTGATGGCCAGAAGGCAGAAATTTCTGTCTCTAGACGTCTAGTATGCCCTTTCAAGCTTCAAGAATTTCGACGTTTCTAGAACAGGAAGTTTTCTCAGCGCTTCATTCTAGCTCAGCGCTTTGATCGGGAAACTTTTGTGTTTCCCATCCTGCAATGCCCTTCGGGCTTTTCCCTAATCCGCCCCCTTTGCTTGCAGTCAATTCCCACTCTACTAATTTGCCACCAATATCCTCATCGCCAACCTCAAAGTCAAAGATCCGAAAGTCTGCGTTGAAATACTTTCGATAGCTCATCCCAACGCGTAGGAATCCCGAATGACCTACTACGGCAATAACTTTCTCGGGCCATTGTCGAAGCCATGCTCGAGCAGCAATTCCTCTTCTCGCAATGGCTTCTTTCGAGAATTTATAGAGTCCTGTTTTTGAGGGGTATACAGGATCTACATCGTCCCAATTGAACTGCGGCCACTCTTCCTTCATTGTAGGGATAGGGCGTCCAGTATCGCATGGCTTTGCAGAATTTTCTTGAAGTTCCGCAAGCAACACTACCGGCACACCAAGCTTGATGAGCCAGCCAAGAGATTGTTCAACAGTCTGTAGTGTACGGCGCATTGGGCTTGCAACAATGAGCTCTATTTCACGAGCGAGTGGAAGTTCGTTCTGAAGATATGTAGCGAGCTCTGTACATTGAGTAGTGAATCCGAAATCAGTTAAGCCAGGATCCCTGATACTGTGGTCTTGTAATGAAGGTCAGCCGAGATATACCTTGAGTAATGAGAATCACTTATTCGTTAGATCTGACAGGAATTAGCTTGGCTAACTTTAATATCTAGAAGGCTGACTTACTGTGCATTGCTTCGGCATGCCGTATTAGGATGACTGTAGGTGGCATTTTTGTCGGTCCCCAAAATTCCGAGAAGAGAGATGAGGAATAATACCAGCGGGTGCGGGCTCGAGGCAATTCAGTTGTCTGGTCAGTGAGACTGGCGAGAGCCTTTGTTCTAAAGCGAAGGCTCAAATATTCTATAATGCCACAAGAAATGGCTCAAGATATCGTGTGTTGAGCTGTTAGGACATGGATAGAATTTAGTATTTTAAAGTCGTGATTTTATTGACAAAATGTTCCAAGGTATTTAAGGAGCCTCTTACATAAGTACTAAAGAGTTTCAAGCTAAGCCTTAAAAAACTCTAGTATAGAACCCTTTAACAACTATATAAAAGATTACATAAATAGAGTCAAATTTAACTAAAAGGCTCATTTTCTCAGGCCTAATAAAGGAAATAACATTCGGGTTATAGTATATAAGCAAGGCAGGGCAGAAGAAAGAGGAGAAAGTCGGGTCACATGTAAACTGCACTAGCAGGGATTGGCCCGCGCTAAGATAATTGATAGCAATTTTTGAAGATTTCTGAACCTTCATGATCTCGAGCAGCACAATCGAAACAGCACAACCCCCAAAACGCCACAATGGGAAAGAAACGAGTTGGTGCACTGGAGAAGGTTGACGCAGATTTGTTCGTAAACCTTTACACCCCTTCCCAAGGGCAGCAAACTTACCATTCATTACTAGGCCGAATCTCCAGTACAAAATACGTCGAGATCCCAAGTGAGCTAGCTCTCTCTCTCTCTTCTTCTTCACGATAATTTACTTATGCCTCGTCCAGATCATACACCGAAGACTTCTTGAATCAATATGGCCAATACCAATCGCAGCGCGACATTTTCATGGCATCTCCCAGCACTGCAACCTCGACTGGAATAATCTCCTTCCGCGACCTCATAGATTTCGTTGCGCATGTCGCAGACTGTTTCCCCGAAGACACTGCAGATTTCCCCGAGGATTTAAAAACCATCCTCATATTACATCATGCACAATTGGAGAGCGAGCTGGGGGAGAAAATTGTCGGAAGCTTGGTTCTATTACGCAGGAAGGACATCATCGACTCATCAAATCTTTTAAATACCCTATTTCCGATTCTCGTAGCAACTCCCAGCAAAACATTAAGAACTTTGTTATACCAGAAGATCTTGTCGGATATGCGAACCTCCAATTCGAAAGCGATAAACCACCGGCTCAACCGAACCATACAAACAGCGCTTTTTAACCTTCTTACATCCGATCGAGCATCGCCGAAAGGAATATGGGCTGTGAAGATTACGAGGGAGTTATGGAAGCGCCAGATATGGACGGATGCGAAAGCTGTTGAGATTATGAAAGAAGCGGCCTTGGCCGATAACGAGAAAGTAATCGGTGGCGGGGTACGCTTCTTCTTGGGCGGCGATAAAGAGAGAGAAGAGCTGGAAGATGAGAGCAGCGATGAAGAGGGTGGCATTGACGTTGGAAAGCTTAAACATCAGGCTGGCATAAACAAGAAGAGCAGGAAGGCGAAGAAAAATATCGAAGAAGCTGTGAAGAAGGTCAAAAAGAACGAGAAAAAGAAGAATCAGCCGCATCCTCTTAATTTCTCGGCACTGCATTTGTTGCACGACCCTCAAGGCTTCGCCGAAACCCTTTTTTCAAAACACCTCCAGAACAGCAAATCCAAGCTCAACCTTGAACAAAAACTGCTTGTGTTACAGTTGGTATCAAGATTGGTTGGCTTGCATAAGTTGACTGTTATATCACTATATTCCTACTTTACCAAATACCTTACTCCACGACAACCCTCTGTTACGTCCTTCCTGGCATCTCTCGCTCAAGCAACGCACAGCCTCGTTCCACCGGATGCCCTTGAGCCTCTCGTTCAAAAGATCGCAAATGAGTTCGTTTCGGAAGCATCTGCATCGGAAGTTGCGTCTGCTGGTCTCAATGCAATTCGAGAGATATGTGTCCGTCAGCCATTAGCGATGAATGACACCCTTTTGCAAGACTTGGTTATGTACAGAAAGAGCAAAGACAAGGGCACGATGATGGCTGCGAAAGGTCTATTATCGCTGTATCGGGAAGTCGGAGCCGATCTATTAAAAAAGCGCGATAGAGGTAAAACTGCAACGATAGGCATCAAGAGTGGATCGATCAAAGAGAGACGATTTGGTGAAGAGGAAGTGGGAGGTATTGAAGGACTTGAGCTTTTAGAAGAATGGAAAGCAGAAGAGCGAAAACGGAAACGGGTCGAAAAGGGTCTCCCAGAAGAAATTGGCTCCGATGAGGAGAGCGAAGACGACGAGGATGAGGAGAGAGCCGGGTGGGCAAACTGGGAAGCCGAATCAGATGCTAGCAGCGACTCTGGCGGTTGGATCAACGTTGAAAGTGACGATGAGATAAATATCAGCGACAGCGATGACGAGAAACCTACATCAAAGAAGGTCAAACTCGATGTCCCTGCCAAGGTCGACGAAGAAGAGAAGGAAAATGCTGAGAAGGCTGAACCAAAGATCTCGAAATTGGCCACAACAAAAATCCTGACACCTGCTGATCTTGCGAAGCTGCAAGAATTACGACTCCAGGCTGGTGTTAGTAAAGTTTTGGGTAATAAATCTCAGTCTCAACGATTAAAGGAGCTCGCAGCTCGACACGCCGACGATGCTTTGACTGCCGAGCAAATCGAGGGCTTCTCAAAACTTGGAAAGAGCACCAAGGAAGAGAGAGTCGCCTTAGCGAAGGAGGGTAAGGGTGACAGGAGTGAGCACAAGAGTACACAGGCGTTGAGGAGATCAAAGAAAGACGCCGAGGGCAAGAGTACGACAAATAAAGAGAAGGCACGGAAGAAGAACTTTTTGATGACCCTTGGAAAGGCGAAATTCAAACAAAAGAGGAGTCTAACGCAGACGAAGAGAGTCCTTAAGGGCCATATTGAGCGTAGTAAGAGGGGTGGTAAAAGAGGAAACATTGGCATGTAATGTGAGTATAAATGAAGAAATAGTCTCGCTGCTACAATTCGTTCCTCATTCCACGTCACAAAATATTTGGCTTCTAAGTCCTTACACAACTACTTGAGGTCTGTATCGCACCTACCCCGAATCGTGAGATTTGGAAGTGTTAAAGTGGTAGAAGCAACTTCAGCTGCTGTTCCTGCCTTTCCTAAAATCCGCGATCTGCTGACCCTACCTAGGTAGTCCTGACGCCTTTTCCCCTTCCCTCTCAAAACAAATCTGTTCAACTCAACCAAACAAAACGAATTGCCCTCGAAGGACCCTCCCTCCACGTTCTCAAATACCAGCCGCAAATCAAGATTGTTCTCGAGATCGTCCCCTCTTCGCAAGTCTATTTTGCTCCGCCCAAATGAATACTGGCAATCTCGACAAGCTAAACCGGACTCCACTGCCCACCTTATCCCTTCCGTTTTTTCAAGAACTATCTGAGTGGAATCTGACAAGATGGAACGAGGAAAGGTCAACGAAACTGGAGGAAGAAATCAGAAAGTGGCGACAACCTTTAGTCGCCTATCCTAGTATAAGCTATATATTCCGTTGCAACTGCGTCACTGAACCAACGATGGAGTGGCACCGACGAACTTCAGCATCTGCCGAAAGCAAACTGCAAAAGGGAGAATTTGAATTAAGTCATTACCCTTCGCCTCCTCCAGAAATTGTCACGAATTGTCTGCAAGATACTCAGAACCAAGATTCACCCACGCTTCGAGCTTCTGATACACATGAAGCACATACAAGGAGCCACGAATACCCCTCACTGCACTTCAGTATTCAGCGCCATGATCCAGAATGTATACGATACAACGACAGCATACCTACCATCGAACAACGAGTTCAAAATGTTTTGCGGGGCATGCACCCTTATCCCCCTCCGGGTGACCCTGGTAGTTTGAATGTTTCTCTTGATCGTTGCGAACTCAGAGATGCGCTTGAAAACTTCCGGGACAGAACCGACATTTCCCCAACCCAAAAAGTCGCGAGAAAAACGGCAACTGCAGAAGAAATTACAGAAGAAACTGTGAGAGAAGCTGAAATGGCAGCTACTTTGAGCCGCTTGAACAATGCACCGCCTACCAACCAAACAGAGCTTGAAATTTTCTGGCTCGTTTTCGGGGACTACATAGACGCCTATGAGGCTAGATGGTCGAGACCTTATCGGAAGAAAACATTTGACACTCTTCGCGGTAGACTTGACATGCTATTTGCTGATAGCTTCATGGACTTCAAAACGAAAGAAACGATGTCGCAGCATATCCTAGATCTCTCTGAAGAAGACAACGGCAGAAAACTCACAATGCACTACACGGCTGCAAATGATATCCTCTTAAGCTACAGCAAATTCTCAGACGTCAACAATGATATGGAGAGGATGATCTCGTGTCCTCCTCAAGAAATTGACCCCAACGATTTCAAGGATGACGATGCTCCTTTGTCGCCACACGAGTGTGACATAAAATGCAGACTTGACACATCGTCCGCATATTTCATCTACACGCTCAGATCACCATTTCCACACTCACCCGTCCATTGGCTCGCATTATACCCCAAGCTATGGAAAATCCAAGACCAGTACCGCATTCGAGCTGCCAACGAGGACCCTGAGCACTTCCAGTACAAAGGAGGCTCGACCTCTCTATACAAAAATTGCACCTATGCGCAACTGACTTGGCTGGGGATGATGTATCACGTTATGAAGATTCAAGGCCCGAAGAATCAGGCTCTAGAAAAGCAGGAGGTTGTCCGCTTGTGGTCTGAGAAATGGAAGGTTGCTATTCCTGAGAGGTGGCATGCGCTTGCTCGGAATATGGACTATTTTCAGTATAGACCTACGTTGAGGAGGTGGTATGTGGATTGGGTGGAGGATTGTGAGCCTGTTGTTAGATTTGGACATTAGATGGAGTGATGAAGGTGGTTGCTTGGAGGGGGTTCGGAGGAGGACTTGTATACTTGTTGGAGAGCGGCTTGGGTACCCTTGTGTTGGCTAGTGCTTCTGTTGGAATTGTTGGATTGCTTGGGTATCAATCACCCTCAACGGGTTTCAGTATGGCTTGAATATTAATTTTGTATTCTACTCTCACACCACTTGCAGCATAACTGCGTCCTTGCCCCAAAAACTCCTTCCCAAAATATAAACATGAAGTAACAGCTTTAAAAAATATATACATTATACACACCACGCACATTACGGATTATACTTCGCCATCTCCGGACACTTCACATGCGGTAGTAAATTCTCCAAAGAATTCCAAAAGCCCTCCCCCTTCGGATCATCCATAGCATTCCCCCTCAACATCTTGGCCTCATATTCCTCCCTACTCTTCCCCGCATAATGATGCAGGGCAATCCTATCCCTCGTAATCGGGATTCTAAACGCCTCGCTATTAACCACATCATAATGTTCTCCCACCGTGATCGCTCCATCTTTCAAATACCACAAGTGCGGGTTACTTGGTCTTAAAGCTTTGTCTGTACGTACGATGCTTTTAACGTGGGTGTTGTTTGAGTTTTTGCCCCCGTTTTCCGGGTCGTCCCAGATGCAGTCTACGAATGCTTTGCGTGTGCTTTCAGGGCGCGTGAGGAGGCCGGACGAGGTGTGCATTTGCCAGTTTACGGCCAAGGCGCCGATGTTATCGTCGTGGTCTTCTAAGTCACGTAATATTTCTTCCAGAGTTTCATTCCCCGCAGGCGTCTCCAGAAACTCATCACCGTCCAAAAACGCCATCCAAGTATGCTGCTCCCCATAATGCTCAATACACCTCGAATAAATATCCAACTGTTGTGAATGGCCTGCGCCGCGGTGCGCCTGATCTTGGTATTCGAAGTGTAGAGTATCGATGGGGACGCCGAAGGTGGAGGAGAGGGATTCTAAGGGCGGGGAAGAGCCGTCGTCCATGATGTAGAAGTTGCGAATTCCTAAATGGTGGTAGTGGTGTATGAACCATTCGGGGAGGTCTTCGGCTTGGTTTTTCAAGGCGGCGCATACGGCGATGTAGTTGTCGCGTGCGGTGTGCAAGTGGGATTCGGTGGGAGAGGGAGGGGGTTACTTTCGTGGCGTTGTTGGCAGGGGCGAAGGCGACGGTCGGGGGTGGGTTTTTTGGATGCGGAGGCTTTGGGTGCTCCAGAGGTGGAGGGGGGTTGTTTTTCTTTGGGTTTTGCGACGATGTTGGGGCCAGTTTGGGCTTCTTCTTTTTCGGAGGGGTTTGCTACTGGCTTTGCTGCTACTGTTGGTTTGGGATCTTTCTCTTTTTCGTCGGGATTTGCTGCTGGTTCGGGATCCTTCTCTTTTTCGGCAGGCTTTGGATCTGGTTTGGCTGCTGCTGTTGGTTTGGGATCTTTCTCTTTTTCGTCGGGATTTGCTGCTGGTTCGGGATCCTTCTCCTTTTCGGCAGGCTTTGGATCTGGCTTGGCTGCTGGCTTGGGTGTTGGTGTAGGTACCAGCAACGATGTTGAGCTCATCTTCAATCCAGGCCGTATCCGACCTGGAATCGCATCGAGAGGTGAGTCGTAATCCTTCCCCAGCACTGGGTTCGGTTCTTCCACTCGAAACCCATCTTCAAATCGGTGGTCGAATTCGCTCGGTGTCATCGATATCTTTGCCGGGGGTCCCGATTCTCCTTGAGGCTGTGGTGAGCCTTTCTTCGGAATAGGGGCTTGCGACTCGGGTAAAATCTGCGAGGACTGATCGTCAACTATCATGAGATACAGTCCCATGAAGCATATTGTTCCGATCAGGATGAGCCGCCAGTTCAGCGACTGCACATAGTTGATGGCCATAGCGGACCGCATCTTGCCTCTCCGATACGATGCAAGAACCACGAAATTCCCAAAGGGAGAGATCTGGGCTGCGCGAGCCTTTTGAACGTCGAACGTCTATGACCCCTTATCGCATCCATAATTGTGTCTCGTTGTGTCTTGCTTCTGGGAGCCAGGCCAATTAAATCACCTCGCCTAGGAGAATGTTTCTTCTTCAAATCCCAATGAGAGATCGATAGTTGCTTTTTCGACCCAAAGAAAGTTAGCGGTACGCCATGGACTAGGGTCATTGGGCTTTTCTTGTGCCGTCTGAGACATTCTTCATTTTTTCCCCTCCATAATATCAAAAGGGAAACCTGTCATTAAAAAGGCTGCTTGCCCAACGTGAGGCCTGGCAGTACCATATAAATTTTCTGTAGTCTTGGGGCTGAGATGAAGCTTTTCATCTATGGCCACGCATCAAATAATGATCAAAGGATGTTGGATTTTGTCAGCAGCTGAAACGCACTCTTTTCAAGGAAGAAATTGAGCTCAGCGCAAAAACATAAATAGAACACACATGCTGTGCAACATACAACCTCGCCATGGTAAATATTTGTATGACTTGACTTGATGATCTGACGACAGTGCGATTGCGATTCCAAAACCCGGAAATAAAAGATCTGGTTCGCACGTGATGGGTAGTTAGCCAGTTGCTGACTCGGCAAGCTAGCGAATTAGCGAGCAGCCCCCGTTTCTTGAGCAGCTTTGAGAAACTTCCAATTCCAAATTCCTTCACAATAATATCAACCTCTCTGCAACAATTCATCCAGATGAACTTGCGCATTCGCATCATGGAATCATCACTCGAAAGCCTCCTCCTGTCATCCGTCACATCACCAGTCAACCGATACAGTGAGGTTATATTCACGTGATGCAATTCCGTCCATAGTGTCCACCTGCTCGCTTTATCTTCGCAAAGTCGAGTCTCGAGTTGCGACGCATGACATCAATTTCCTTACTTCCTGCACAGTCTTCTCTTCCATTTTTAGAGTTTGAATTATTGCTTGTGGATCTCCTCCAACCAATTTACTGGCAGAACTAGCGACGGCTAACTTCTTCCAACGGCTCGGACAACGGCGATATTCTAAGTTCCTGTTTGTCCGGTTGGAACTTTAAAGCTCACCATCTGCAGTCGTCAGTCAGCGGCAGATTCGGTTTGTCAAGCCACCTCGTCAGTTGTGCTGTGCAGTAAAGTTCGGCTTCTCAGCCCCTCCGTGTTACGGTCGTACCGGGTAACATGCTTACGCGTGGCATATCCTCGGTCGGGGATCGGAACAAGACAACAGAACTCTAGACTTCTTGATGGTCTTAACTAAGGATGTCCGGTGAAGAAGGTTCAGTTTCAAGCTTTTTCTTCGGGGCGGCGATTCGGTTGTTGTTGTTAGTATTGGTCATTGAAGTTGATTAAGAGTGGATCATGCTATCCCATGCAAGTAAACGTCCGACTTTAGATGAATGGTCGTTTTGTGGGTTGGGTTCTAGAATCTGGATATGGGGCCGTGATGATTAAATTTGCTTCCCCTTTTTCTTGCTGGATGTTTGAAGTTTCAACGGAGTTTGCCTAGGAGGAGAATGAGAGGTGAAGATCTCTGTTGTGAACAGAAATGGGAGAACGATGCTTTTGACGATGAGTTGGCAACTGACGCGTCCTATGCAATTCTCTGAACGCTCTCCTCCTATGGATTTTTCACCGTCCTACCCCAGCACCAGCGTGACTACGGAGGAAACAAGAAACAAAACAAGGTCGAAGGTCGAAGGTCGATATCTGGTGTTTAGCTCCGGGGACAACTCATAGCATGATCCCCTGAAACCCAAACATTCGTCGTGGACCCGTGGTGATCGTGGCAGAGAAGATCAGCCTTGTGGGAACTGAGAAGATGGATGCTATTTCTGACCTCGCTTTTCGTGTTAATTGCTGGGTCCCGAATATATGGGAGATCCACATCACGGGACTTCTTAACTATCGGGGGAAGGCTCCGTGATGGAGATTTCCGTTGGCATTCAGCCTGCTAGGGGTCCTCATAAGTCGTCGTGGTGGTTTGACCGTTGCATAAAATTAAAGCAGATGGTGAATTGTGGGGAAGGGAATGGGATGAGTGAGGCATCTTGAGGATATCACGTTAGATGAGGCTGCTTCTCCAGCATGCTGCCACATATGGCACTTGTGGGGACGTCGTTGACGGTTTCGTATTTTGGTTGGGTAAGGCTGATTTCTCCGTTGACAGCTTGGCTTCAGGATAGTGAGACCTGTGGTCACCAGCTGGTTATGGCACTCATCTGATGTTTGGGCACAGAATGAAACAGCAGCTGTCCTCGATTGAGGTGAGAACATTCAAATTGATTGCTCTCCAAAGAATATCTGGTGATTCTAGGCCATGCCCGTTTTCTTCTGATGCAGACTTGAGGTCCCGAGGTTCCCAATACCGTGGGTGGAATATCCGTCTCGTGCATTGCACCTGATTGCGATATCAGACTCTATTAAGTGAGAATAGCAACGACTCCACGCAAGCCATAGAGACAAGCCACTCGATCGCCGCCACTCCCCGATGTGAGTGACAGTGAGTCGCAGAGACCACAGATTTTCACCACGATACGGGAGATGAAACCTGATGCTATTTTCGAATCCAGGTACGGTGTCCACTTTCAGTCCACCAACAATCCACTTTGGCATTCTGGGGCCGGAAGTGGAAATACGCTAGAAGCATGAGAGAAGCGTTCCACAGACCCGTCCACAGCAATGAGGGCTGGATTACTGAGTCAGCATCTTCATGTTTGCGAGTGATCCAATCATGTCTGATGCGAGACTGGAAGCACGTCGCGCCCTCGAGTCCGCTCTGGAGAGGGGTTGTCTTCATTGGCTGAAAAAAGCTGGTGGACGGCCCTCACAGCCTTGGCAAAAGACCACTTGCGAACAGGCAAAAAGTCGGTGGAAAAGGTGGTCTTTGCCACGCGGCGGGGCGGGGCGCAGACAGGGGCAACAAGTGGTTGGCGGAGGAAGGAAAGAAGAAGCCCTGGCGACGGGTGAGGCAGTGCATGATGGAGGCGTCTCAAGAAAATGAGCGCCCAGCGAGTCAGAAAGGAGAGACACCCAAAGGGGACAAGACCTCGCCGAAAAGTCCGCTGCTGTCCGACTTTCCGACGGGGCCTCAAGTACCGCCGTGTCTGCTCCTCAAACGCCTTCTACTTCTTGCTTGTCAACTTGATCTTCCGACTCTACGACTCTACGACTCTACGACTACGACTCTACAATACCCATCTTCCTTCTTAAAAGCATCTACTGATATTTCTGGTTGTGTTGTGGCTGGACGAATCCATCGTCCCACACCCTCAGCGTTACTCAGCTTTTCCAAGGAGTCCATACGAGGGCGCCCGTACGAGTACGGTGTGCGCAGTGGCTGACGGACCTCGCTACACAACCCGCCAAACCCAACTTGGGAGTACGCGTGGCCTTCGGTGCCGAGCCTGATTACCTTTGCCAGGCACCCAAACCCTCTTCACCCACCTGAGTCCCATCAAACATCTCTCGCATCCAGCCTCCAGTCGCCTTCGATCAGCAAAACAATCGACTCACCGAGGGAAGGGAAAACCATCACAGATACGTCTCTTCATTGCGAGTACACAATCGAGGCAACAATGTCGACCTCATCTCAGTCACCGTCAACCATGTCGAAGTCGAGTTCTCAGGGAGGATGCCTTGATCCGTTAGACTCTCTCATCGACTTCTCCGAGTACGAACAGGTGTCCTATCAATCACCATCAATTTCTCCATCGGCGACCAAGAGCCAATTCACAACAAGACCAGTATCCAACACACCGGCTACGCTGCCATCAAGTTCGCAACAAACTCTTTCTGGCCCAAGCCATCAATACGATCTGTATAGACAACAGACCGGCATTCCACAAGGTGCCGTTGCGAACACGTTAGCAGTCAACTCGAATAACGTTCACATCAATCAACAGTATGGGTTTTCCGATAGCTATCTATCCGGTCTCAGCCCAAGCGACGATTTCGTTGACTTCAACACCGCTCCACGACGTAATGGATCCTTCAACCCATCCGAAATGGATATGGAATTCGGTTCACCTAACCCTGAGCCAGCATTCTTCTACCCAGAATCATCAAACGAATTTGTTGACCCAAGTGCAATTGGTTCATCGAACAATGGGCTTCCAACCACGAGCGTGATCCCAACTCAGACCAGCAATGTTGGCCGTCTATGGCCTGGGATGCATCAACAACAAGCTCTTGCAAAGGCACAAGCACAGCAGAAGCAGCAACAACAGATCATTCAGCAGCAACGACAAAATGCTATGAATGGCCAAGGAAGACAATCATCTCAACGGCCTCGCGCATCTCATGCACCTGCCGATCCGATCGTCGAAGAGAAGATCTCTCAACTCCTGAACTCAATGAGACAAAGCAGCGTTGCCACCGAGGGTGAGGATGGACACTCACCAGACAACAATATGTCCCAAGTTCACCGCATGCGCAAGGATGAAGAAGAAATGGACGAGGATGAGAGGTTGCTGGCTAGTGAAGAAGGCAAGAAGCTCAGCAGCAAGGAGCGAAGACAACTCCGAAACAAAGTATCAGCTCGCGCTTTCCGTTCAAGACGAAAGGGTAAGAATATATCATCGCTTTATACCAAACACCGACTAACATTTTACAGAGTACATCAGCCAACTCGAAGGAGAGATCGCCGTCAAGGTGAACGAGAACCAAGACCTCCGAAACCAAAACCGCGCCTTGATGGACGAGAACACCCGTCTCTCAGACCTCACCCGCATGCTCCTCTCCTCACCCTCATTCTCCGGCTTCCTCGACACCCTCTCCCAAAACCCCGCCGCGGCCCAAACCGCACAACAAGTCACCCAACCCCGCGTCGTCGAGCAACAACAACCACAACCCCGCCAAGTCCGTAAGGACGTCAACCCCTACGCCGCTCAGCAGCAAATGCAACAGCAGCAAATCGGCATGGCAATGATCCCCGAGCACACCATGGACTTCTCCATGCTCGACCTCAACACCGATGGCGGGTACTCGTACCAACCGCAAGTGTTCTCCGTCCACAGCATGCCTGAGACCGTCATCGACGCTGAGGTTCTTTCCGGCAAGACCTCCACATTCATTGCTCCTCCCAGCGAAGACGAGAAGGTCGAGCTTCCTGCTGTTGAGCGCGCTCCTGCTGTTGTTGAGGAACCCGCCAAGGCTATTGAGGTCATTGACGAGGAATTCGACGCCGATCCCGCCTTTGCACTGTTCACCTCCTCGCCTGCTCTTTCCACCGCTACCTCCACCTCATCCAACGAAGGGGAAGTAGAGGAAGTACAGCAAGAAGAACCTAAACTCCCCTTCGACTTCAGCACACTCACCCTCAAACCCTCCACCTACGAACTCATCACCGTCTCACCGATCGACGCTGCCTGCTCCTCCACAGCAATGAGTCGTGTCGAGCGCCTGTCATCAGAGATAGACGTCGTGGCTGAGCGATTAAGACTCCTCACCACGAATTTCTAATCTGTCTTCTCTTGTGTGTACCTAGGTGGTGTCAATTGAATTTGTTGTTGTTTGTGCTGTGCTGCGATTTAGCGTTTTATTATCACTCAGTTAAGGGCTTTGGGAATCTATGGAAGGCGTTGGATCTATGTGTGTCTAGTGTCGTGTGGAATTAGAAGAGAAATCACTTAACTACTAGCATAACCAGTTTGTTATTCAACTCAGATCACATCGTAGCTATCGATATATATGTATATTTCATTTGTTGTTTTTATTTAACTTTTACGTTATGGGATGGGGAAACGGAATGGAGGGAGGGATGGACATATTGATAACGAGTAGGGTTACTTTTTAAAGAAAGAATGGAAATAAGATGAGATGATATTTTATGACGTTTAAATTTTGCTCGTCTTGCTTGCCATCTTGTCTATCTCACCTGCTCGTTATCGCTGTATGGCTTTGCATATAAAAATAAAACCAATACTTCACAACTTCAACCTCACTCTTTCTCACTTTCCTCTTACCCTCCTCATTCCTTACCCATTCCCATTCCCCACCCTTAATTTAACATCGAGATTATCTTATCTTACGTTACCGGTGTTATCGCAATTTCCAATGTGCAGCAAGGCGTTAATGAAAGTGTGCGCGCGTGGGGTGTTTAAGTGTGTGATCGCCGTCTTGAATGAGCGGGGGTCGGCCGCCGTCCACGCGCCTCCCACGCCC
>JAAMPI010001305.1:0-16204 GCA_013054445.1 Cudoniella acicularis
TTGTGTGAGTTGTGGGAGGACCATCGCTTGTACGCTATTGTCGAGGTTCAAGTACACATAATAGAATTATGCTATATCGTCGCCGATCGCTAGTCCGTCTACACGTAGCTTTGCTTTGATCGAGGGAAGCCATGTATCGAACTTATAGGCTTGCCTAGAGAATTTCTCAGGGTCAGGAAGAGAGGGCTTCGGGCGCTGGCTCGCGCGGGCAGTGCGTAAGAGGTCTAGTTCGTCGCGCTGTCGCTATATCTCGGCTCGTAACTCGCCGATCGTGAAAGAGAACTCTTGACGAAGGGTCTCTATATCTATAGATGGATGTAAGGTGTGTATATAGGGTCGTAGAGGTCGTACGACTTAAGAAGTGTCGAAAAAAGGTAAAATCGAGGGTAACCGAGATCCCGTGCCAATGCCCACCCCGCACCAAAACCCGCTTTTTTAAAATATATCATCAACACAAGAATATGGCTAGAGTCGACAAATCAGCTCGGATTGACGCCGCGATTGCTGCAATCAAAAGCGGAGAATGCACAAATTGCTCTAATGCCGCAGCAAAGTACGGGTGCGACCGTAGTGCGCTCTCAAAGCGTCTTCGTGGCCTTACCAAGTCTAAAAAGGAGGCTAATTCATTCTGGCACCAATGTCTTACCAACGAGCAGGAAGAGATCCTGATTACACGAATCAATAACCTAACGGACCGAGGAATGCCACCGACTAGTCATATCGTCAAGAATCTAGCTGAAGAAATCAGAGGAGCGAGCGTTGGTAAGAACTGGGTAGGGCAGTTTGTAAGGCGTCATGGCATCAGGCTAAAGAGCCTTTATCTTCGCAATATTGATAATTTACGCGTCTCTGCTGAGTACGCCCCGATGTTTATTCTCTTCTTTGCGACGGTTAGTTAATTTTACGCGTTTCTTTTACTATATTATAGGGAAAACGCGCTAACTTCTATGTTTTTTATCTAGCTCGTCCAAGTCATCGAAAAATACCGAATCACAGCCGAAAACATATATAACTTCGACGAGAAAGGATTCTTAATAGGCTTTAGAAGGTCCTTAAAACGAATTATTACACAAGAAGCTTTAAAATCTGGTCGTGTGACGAAGGCAAAGCAGGATAGAAGTCGAGAATTCATTAGTATCCTAGCATGTATTTCAGCTATTGGCAAATAGATACTACCTCTTCTGGTTTATCAAGGCGACTCGGGCGACTTATAAAGCACTTGGGTAGACGACGTTACGAACGATTTAATGGCACATTTTACGGTTTCAAGTAATAGATGGAGTAATAATGCTATCGGGTTGGCATGGCTAAAACAGGTCTTTTGTCGGTATACCAAGCCTAAAAGAGAGACGCAGAAACGCCTTCTTATCGTGGACGGCCATTCGAGTCATGTAAATATAGTATTCATTAATATATGCGACGAAAACGATATTATCGTCCTAATCCTTCCCCCGCATACGACTCACCGTCTATAGCCTCTAGATGTAGGCCTTTTCCAACCCCTGTCGACCGCATACTCTTGGGAACTCGAACAATTAATGGTAGACGGTGGAGGACTTATTACTATGTCAAAGCGTTTCTTTTGGCCAATGTTTAAAAGAGCATGGGATAAGGCATTCACGAAGGATAATATCTAATCAGCATAGCGAAAAGCAGGACTCTGGCCTACGAATAGTGATAAGATTATCAAAAGTATCACTCCTCCGACTGAGCAATCACCAAAAAAAAGAACTTTATACAATCCAAGAGCCTCGGACAGCGATATCCCTCCGTAAATTCAAGCTGAAATAGGAAAAAGACCCTATAACTACCGACATCAATATTCTCTTCACAACTACCCTTAAACTTTCTACCGAGAACGCTATTTTACGCCACCAAATCCGAGGCTTAATAAAGTCGCTCGACCTCTAGAAGAAGAAGAGTAAACCTGGCGTTCGGTTGAATCTTGCGGGCGAGGATATGAAAGGCCAGGTTGATTGTTGGTCCCCTGCTAAGGTCGTCAAAGCTAGGGAGTATCAAGGGAAAAAGGAGGCCGAAAAACAAGTGGAAGAAGAAGCCAAATTACAAAGGAAGATACAGAGAGAGGCGAATAAGCTACGGAAGGAAGATGAGGCCGCACAAAAGCAGATAGCAAAGGAGATGCGAGCGGCTAATCCTGCTATAAAGAAGGCACCCCAGAAGAAGGCAGTCTTAGTGGTATCTAAGGCAAAAAAGGCTCCCGTAAAGATGCCAAAAAAAGCAAAGGCTCTTCCAAAAACACAAAAACTAGTTAAATCGATTTCTAAGGCTCTGAATCCAGTTTCTAGTAAGGGGGGAGACGATATAGGGGGGGAAACTACAAATCGACGGGGCCGTACAATTCGACTACCACAACGCTTTATATGAAAAATCTGAATCGTACAAATTTGAGATCGTGTTTATATGTGTTGGTATTTTTAGTTTTATCATATAATAATTAGTTATTTAATTATAATATTTTAAAAGTTAGGGTGAGTTTTGGAAAAAGTGGGCATCCGTGCGAACCGGGCATTGGCACGGGATCTCGGTTAGAGGATCAGGTCGTAAACATAAATATAAACAAAAGCGTAGACGTGATACTCTAGCCTTAACTAGAGGGTCGATAATAATNTNATAGCGTACGNAAGCAGTNTAAATCAAGTAGTACTCTCTGTTTCTTAGAATTATCGACGAAGAAGAGAAGAAGCTAGATATAGGAAGGACTGTCGTCCTAAGGGAGCGCAGCTCCTAGACTAGTCCCAGAACAGACTAGCTCGGGACACGTGACTCGTACCAGATCTGTCACATAGATCTATCTATTCTTATGCCCTCTCTTATAGTATATATAGTCTCTATATGTTCGTATATCGATTAGTATTCTTAGTAATCGTATAGAGGATATTATAGGTAAAGAATAAGCTAAAGTAGTCGAATAGATATAGATTTTAAGGGAAAGATAGCGGTAGAAGTGCTCTTATTAGCTACTTTAGCTCGTATTTAAAAGGCTTATAATAAACGCCTGTGATTGGTCCAAATTTACGGAGTATATCCTTAAGGGATTGCGCTTTTTGCGTCTTAGATTGGGTAGGTAGGTTAGGAGTATTAGCCATTGTGAGCGCGTAAATATGTAGGTAACGCGTGGGCGCGCTAGCATTCAAATGATGTAGATTACTAATAAATTTATATGCAAAGGTACATAATTTTATGCTCGGTGGCCTATGCTCGAACCCCCTGCTAGCGCTGGACATGTCTCAGCGGTCGAAGGGATAAAAGCCCGGACTTTTTAGGAGGCTGCGTCAGATGTCAGATCGGAAAATGCGCCAGGCTTGGACAATCTCATCGCCAACCGATAAGGCGCAAGGCTCTTTTACATCTTCCATCTCCATCTCCATCTCCATCACCACAAATCGCGCTCGAATGCAATGCGACACACTCGTTGCGACCCTCCCGCTCAATAATGTCGAAGGGCACCACGATAACTCCACCAGCGAGCTTCATTGATCTGCCTCCAACACCTCCTCTCAGTAGTGATCCCAAGCAGTCGGATCAGGTCCGTAATATCCTTAAGCACCTACGCCTCTGCAAAGCTGGCCACCCTGTAGCCCAGAGCTGGACACCATTCCATCTTGATTCCGCTGGCTTCCAGCAGCTGCTTGCGATCATCCAGTCAGACCAGTCGCTTCAGACCTTCTTTGAGAACAAAGTTCGGTATAGCAAACACCCAAAGCCCAAACGTCGCATGGCCTCTACTAATTTTAACATTCCAATAGCTACGATTACTTTTCGAACTCTTCACGATTCGTTCAGCGGATGGTCACAACTATACACGAGTCAGTCAGGACAAGCATCGTCAAGGAGATCGAAAGACAATTGAGGGACATCGGTGCTGGGACCGATAAGGCTGCGGAGTACGCACGAAATGTCACGTATGAGGGCTCTCCTAGGCTAGATTTTCTGGCAGATGATGACGACAGGGATGGGGACTTAAAAACTGGCGACCGCCATGACCCAGATGCTGTTTTCACACATTCAGATGCGAAGTACCCAGTAGCTATCATCGAGGTGGCCTTTTCGCAGAAGGCAAAGGAATTGAAGTACTTGGCGGACAATTACATATTAGGGTCGAATGGAAATGTCCGTGTTCTAATCGGTGTCAGTATCGAGTACGAGGCGTATGAGACGAGGACGAGGTCGAAGAAAGGAAAGCAGTCAGGAAAGGCAACTATTTCTATATGGCGACCACAGCTAGTAAAAGACGGGGACGGTGAAGTATTGGAGGCAGTGCAAACTATTGAAGAGCAAGTAAGTTCTGCTTAATCTCAGGCGAGCGCTCTTCGGCCACTAACTGATATAGGAATTTCGCGACGGGCTGGGTAATCCAGTTGCTGGCCCTGGGATTGAACTTCAACTCAAGGATTTTGCTTCCAAAGCCCTGTTCGAGGACCTTGAATCCCTCACTCAACCGATCTCTATCTCCTCTTCTACGCTTTACGATTTCATCTCTACTGCAGAATCGCGAACACATAGGGTTAAGGAGGATGGAAAGGAGGAAAAGTTAGAACCAGGAACACGGAAGAGACGCAGGCAGAGGACGCCACAGGAGGAATGGTGGACCGAGAAGGCACAGCGAATAGTAGAGGAGGACATGGAACGAGCTGCTAAGAGGAGTGCGAGGGCAGACCGGGATTTTGTGTACAGCAGTCCTTCGGCTGGGGATGGCTAAGTGTCCTATGTAATAGTAAGGTTGCAAGATGACGTTAGATGTGTGAAGATATTTATATATGCGGCACTGCTTAGTGCTGCTATCGCTGTAGTTAGGGAATGATGGTCGGGATGGGCTTGTAGAATCTTCCCGTTTGATGTGAACTTTACTTAGCGACCCCGCGCTTACCCCGCACCTCGGCCCCTTTTTGGCGAACTGTCAGGAAGTGGCTACGAAGTTGTGTGATCGATAGTCTTTACTTATTGATCTAATATCTTTTGTCCTTATATTATCTAACACAAAATATATTATTAGCCTTCTAACGAGCCCAACCCTTTATAGTCCTAATTAAGGTCAAAACAAAAATCACTAATCCTCTTCCGAAACCTACCCCGAATCTGTCACTAAAACACAAAACTCTTTCAAGCTTGGCACATACTCCCTTACACTTTTATATTGTGTCTTAAGGTCCCTTTTTATTAAATTAAAATGATCCTCGTTAGCTTTTGTAATCGTGCATGATGTTGGGGTTGGCATGGAATCTTTAAAGGTGAATCTTAGTGAGGGTGGCTGTTACAGCTCTGCAAAGGCACGAGGGCCCTGACGTCACGTAGGGACGTATTTGCCAGAAGGTGCTATATTATCGAAGAAACTAAGCTAAGGAGAGAAGAAGAGAGGTGGCCCTGAAGGGGCCTTATATACAGGAGGTGAGTCTAGCACGGACCAGGACACGTGACAAGGGGGGGACGCGTCAGGTAAGGGGGACGCGTCAGGTAAAGGGGACGCGTCGAACCAGGTCTATGACAGTGGCCCTTCGTCACCACCACGGCCAGTCTAGCTTGCAAACCAAGCAAAGAAACCCGTCGTTATAATATCCGGTCCTAAAACCCATTTATTATAGCAACCGCTGACTTTTTACGCTCCGTTCTTTTGAAGCCTGATAGTGATTTCGGGAGGAAGGAGCGCCGTGATCGGGCCTCGAGGGGGGATCGATTATTTGGGCATCAGGCTACAAGGCACCAACACACGCACTTTAACCCCTGTACTGGCTAAGCTTTTAGGCACTCATGCTATTTTAACAAGCGATATCCCCCTCCTATATCACTTAAATCAAGCTTTTATAACAACTACCTATATAATAGAATTAGCTTACTTATAAGCTTATATTTTATATATAATTAATATAATTTAATAGTATTTTTTAGAATTATAAATTTATATAAGTTACTTATACTATAATTATATTTTATATCGACTTATCATTTTTTCTAAGTTCTTTTCTCAAGCGAGATAAAGCGGTATTAGTGTGACGTTAGTGATTCAGGTGTGTTTTTGTTGGTGCCTTGTAGCCTGATGCCTAAATAATCGATCCCAATATTACGGGGAGCTCCTCCGACAGAGCACACCCCGACCAGCACTAGTTGATCCGAGCTGAATAGCCCTCACGTCCGATCGACCTTCTATATTACTCCGCGAGCAAGCATGTCGAACCCTAATGACTATACCGTTGGCTGGATATGCACTATAAGTACAGAGTACGTTGCCGCGCGAGCTATTCTCGACGAAGAGCACAAACAGCTTGAATATGTACCCCCTAACGACAACGATAATTATACACTAGGCAAAATTAGGAAACACAATGTTGTTATTACTGCCTTACCAAACAGGGAATGCAACATATCATCTGCAGCAATCGTTACAACACATATGCTACACAGCTTTCCTAATGTTGCCTTCGTTCTAATGGTCGTTATCGGCGGTGGTACGCTAAGTCAATATCATGACATGTGTCTAGGCGACATCGTGGTCGGTGCTTCTCGCGGTAGGCAGGGTGGTGCGTTCTAGTACGACTTAGGCAGGACAATACAAGATCAGAGCTTCTAAAACACGGGGTCCTCTCGCCAGCCGCTAATGGTTCTGCAAACGGCGGTAAATAAACTCATGGCCTAGTATAAAAGCAAAGGCCACCCTTGAGAAGCTTATAAACGGCATTCTAGAGAAGAATCCAAGGTTGCGGAAGAAATACATGCGACCGAATCCTAGTAGCGACAAGCTCTATCAAAGCGGAGTCGTTTATTAGTTAAGCTACACAGAAACCTGTGATAATAATCTATTAAATTTGATATCGCGACCCGAACAGACCGAAGACGAGGATAATCCGGCTATTCACTACGGCTTAATTGCTTTAGCGAACCAGTTAATAAGAGACGCTTTAATTCGGGATAGACTTGCAGCAGAAATAGACGTTTTGTGTTTTGATATAGGAAGCGCTTGTCACAGACCTAGTTTGACGCGTCCCCCTTTACCTGACGCGTCCCCCTTACCTGACGCGTCCCCCCTTGTCACGTGTCCTGGTCCGTGCTAGACTCACCTCCTGTATATAAGGCCCCTTCAGGGCCACCTCTCTTCTTCTCTCCTTAGCTTAGTTTCTTCGAGAATACAGCACCTTCTTGCAAATACGTCCCCACGTGACGTCAAGGCCCCTAGCGCCTTTGCAGAGCTGTAACAGGCTTCTCTATGCTAAAGTCGATCTCTATTGCGCTAGTTTAGTGCTATAATATAGCGTCGAAGAGTGCTATATAGGTTATACGATCCACTGAAAATATAGTGCTTATATATCTTTATATTCTTTATATAGTTTATAATTAAATATTTTAATTAATTATATATAGATTTCTTAAAATCTTTTATAGATTATAGATAAAAGATTTTTAATACATTTTATAGATGTGAATAGCTTTATAAGATTCGTATAGAAGAGCTAGTTTCTATAAGCGAGCTAAGCGCCTTCCAAATACCACGTGACACATAGTGACATCGATGCTTTTTGTCTGAGGTTAAGCGCGTCGCGTCGGCTTCGACAACTCCCCACCATTTCCCCTTCTTCCCCACATACAACCATGTCTTCGTCCACCTCACTACCTGTCCAAGGGCAACTTCGCACATCGAATCATGGCACCTCTGACTCAATACCACGCCAACCAATACCGAAAGCAGGCAGCAGAAGCGAAAAACAACGAGAACGCGAACGAGATCAAGCTCCAGGCGGCCAACAATCTTCGGAGCCCCCACCAAAGGGGGGTCCTCATCATAGACCCAACCCGTCCCTAAAACGAACATCAGGAGCTGGAGAAGAGCGAGGAACAGAGACGATTAGAGCAACGACAAGGGAAACTTTGGTTTCGAGGCATAGAAGTGCCGAGCATGTACAACAGGCCGACACACGGACGAAGGCAAACGCATTAACTGAAGCCCGTCCTAATTACCCAGTTGCACTTCAGCGTAAGGAATTTAACATCCTCCCCACCGGGACTATTCTAACTGACTTGTTGTAGCTTCATGGAATCCAACTGTCTGCCTAATACCTCAAACGACAGCGCCCCTCGCAACCAGAGTGTCTGCGCCACCCTCGGCATCCCAGGCTCCGCAGTCCTTGCAGCCTACACCTTTACATGAACTCAGTCTCGAGGTTCAAGAAGCAGTTATTATTGAAGATCTTGTTTTAGTTCTTATGGGTTATGAAGGACAGTACATTCGATTTGCCAAGAGTTATAACAATACCTTGGAGCAAGACCGCATTGCCGGCCCCGGATATTCAATTTCTTCGGGTTTAGATCGGAGCCTACAGCAACTCGCCACTTCGATTTTAAAAGTTGCGACTCATTATAAAGCAACTGAGGCTTTTATTGAGGTCCAAAGTCGAGCAGAATTTGGTTTAGTAAACCACGCTTTATGTGCGGCTCTTAGGAAATCCTTACGTAACTATCTTGTTTTAATTGGACAGTTAGAAACCCAGTTTCTCACTAATTCATCATTTACATTACACGTTCTCAATCTATACATCCTCCCTGCGAGCCGCCTAATGTTTCAAATCTACAGGCTAGCGCACGACATCTCGCAACGAAATGCTCTGTTGAAGGATCAAGACTCCGATGATGATTTCGACGATGTTAGCATTATCCTTAAGTCTTTGCGAGAAGGTGGCGATGCTGGACTCGGGAGATTCTTTACGGGTGGGAGTGTCCTAGCCCTTGTCACAGAACGACTTGAGTTGATGGCTGGAGATCCCACTGCACGGTCGCTCCTTACATCACTTTTAAGTGACGCAAGTCGGCCTTACATGATAATGTTAAATGAGTGGCTGCATCATGGTATTGTGAAAGATCCGCATGGGGAATTCATGATCAGAGAGCAACGAAGTATTAAGAGGGAAAGACTCGAGGAGGACTATACTGACGAATACTGGGATCGGCGTTACACGATACGAGACGACGTTCCGCCGCAGTTGGAGGCTGTGAAATCGAAGATTTTGCTTGCAGGTAAATATTTGAACGTCGTTCGTGAGTGCCGGCGAGTAAATATTAAGGCGATCACGGATTCTCCACTATCTTTTGGCGATGTTCGATTCTTGGAAAACGTCAATAACGCGTATTCTCATGCCAACGAATCTTTGCTACAGTTGCTACTTACGACTTACGACCTGCCAATGAGGTTACACTCATTAAAACACTACTTTATCCTTCAATCTGATTTCTTCTCTTCTTTCCTCGAGCTTGGAGCCTCCGAACTTCGAAAACCGGTAGATAAGGTTAACACGAGCAAATTGCAGTCGTTGTTAGACCTTGTTCTTCGCCAACCGGGGAGTTCAACAGCTCAAGACCCTTTCAAAGAGGATGTGAAGGTGGAGATGAATCCAGTCAGTCTAACAGACTCTCTCACCCGGGTTGTGAACATTTCTGGGGAACAAGGCGAGACGCTTGTAGCACCGCTCACGCAACCTGAAGCTGAAAAGGGACCTATTGGATATACCTCGTTACAGCTGGATTATATCGTGCCATTCCCAGTATCACTTGTTATTGGCAGAAAGACAATTTGGAGGTATCAAGTCTTGTTTCGCTACCTTTTATCTTTACGTCACCTTGAGCAGCAGCTTGTGGCCAACTGGCAGACACAAAATAGAACATCCTGCTGGTCTTTCAAGAGTTCAAATACAGAGCTCGAGATCTGGAAACGTCGCGCTTTTGCTTTACGAGCTCGTATGCTAGTTTTCATCCAGCAGCTTTTATACTTTTGTACTTCAGAAGTAATTGAACCAAATTGGCAGGCTTTCATGGCGAAGCTTGTCACAGCAGCGCATGACAAAGCCGATTCCAAACCCGGTATTCGTACTGTCGATGAGCTCATGGGAGATCACGTTGACTTTCTTGACACATGCCTGAAGGAGTGTATGCTAACTAATAGCAGACTTTTGAAGGTATGTTCTATGAATCATTACCAGCGATGGAGCTGACCTTTCAATAGAGACACTCAAAAATTGCCCGGACATGTACCCTTTTTGCATCTTTCACCAACAGGGTTTCACGAGAGCTGGAGAAGGGTGACCCTGAGTTGTCAGATTCAGAGCAGCCAGCGACCATGGTGAAGAAGTTTGAGCTTAACTTTGGCAGGCATGTGCAACTCCTTCTCGACGAGCTGAACCATTTTGCCGCGACAGAAACAGTAGTTCTCTTAGGTCTTTGTGCAAGATTGAGTACGATAAACCATGGGACCGAGTTCAACGGCCCAAGGCCAAATGAACAAACGGAACCGTGATATCTTTCGGACCGGAGTGCGGACTGTACATATGCGCTTCCATCGACAGAACCTGGGACCTATTCAAATACCCCGGCATCCGTTCCGATTTGGACCTCTACACCTTCGGCTTTGGCGCTTATTGGAAAGCAAGAAAGTGATCGCGGATGGTGCATCCATCAAAGAATACCTGATTGAATCAGCTGCTGAATACGGAATTGAAAAGCATATCAGTTTCACACTAAATTAGTTTCGGCGAATTGGTCTTCTGAAACGAAAATTTGGTCGTTGGAAGTTGTTGGTGGGAAGGAGGAGAAAAGGAATATCGAGGCGAAATTCGTGATCTATGGCTCGGGATACTACAATTACGACGAGCCATTACAAACTTCAATTCCCAACATTTCCAACTTTAAAGGCACAATAATCCACCCTCAATTCTGGCCCCAAGACCTCGATTACAGCAACAAGAAAATCATCATCAGCAGCAGCGGCGCCACAGCAGTAACGCTCCTCCCCGTCCTCGCAGAAACAGCAGCGATCGTCACAATGCTACAGCGAAGTCCAACGTATATTTTAGCAACACCAGCAATTGATTCCAACAGCTTCTGAATAAGGAAATTCTTCCCTTCTGGCACGGCAAACCTTCTCATTCGCTGGAGATTCATGTGGGCTATCTTCCTCTTTTTTCAATACTGCCGCGTGTTTTCAAACAAGGCAATTGAGTTCCTCAAGGTGGCTACGGAAAAGCAACTCCTAGAGCGCATCCCCCAGGAACCGCATTTCAAACCAGCGTATAAGCCGTGGGAACAACGATTGTGCGTTTGCCCAGACGGTGAATTCTACCGTGTTTTAAGACAGAGAAATGCGCATGTCGTAACGGACACAATCGGGACCGTCACTGAAACCGGGATTCTCACAACAAAAGGAACGATTTTGGAAGCTGATATCATCATCACAGCCACAGGGCTAAAAACGAATTTTGCAGGAGGAACAAAAATGACCGTCGATGGCACACCCATCGACTTCTCAGAAAAGTACCTGTAGAAAGGAGCCTTGCTGCAGGATATCCCGAACACGGCTTTCTTGCTCGGGTACACGAATGCGTCGTGGACGCTCGGTGCTTCGGCTGCTATGCAAATGGTTTGTAGAATTGTGAAGTATATGATGGCGAAAGGGTTGGCGGTTGTTACTCCGAGAGTGAGGGATGACAGGGAGGTGAGGCCGACTAACATGTGGAGTTTGAAGAGCACGTATATCATTGCGGCGAAGGGGGGTGTGCCGAAGTGTGGGGAAGTGAGGCGTGGAATGCGAGGGTCAATTACTTTAAGGATTGGTGGGATGCGAAGTTTGGTGGATTTGAGGAGTTGGAGTTTATCGGGGACTCTTAAACAATCTGTTGAAGAGCGTTATGAATACTGGCGGGACCATTCCTGGAAGTGAAAATGAATTTGGCTTTTCAGGAGCCTGAATAAAAACGGGTGCACTAACGAGCCTGGGACCAGAAGTCTGTTTTACAGGGCATATTTAAGCGATTTTCAGGCTCCGAGACCCCCACCTTCAGGCTTCTGAAAGTAAAGTCGTCGCGATCACTTTAAAGTTGTGAAATAACTATAAATAATTATGATATAATATTCAAGTATCGTGAGTTTAAGAAGGCAAATATACTTTCTATTGAGTAGCACTTTAAAGTTCGTGAATTTTTGAATTTTGGTTTACTAGTAAAATGCCCTGTAAAATACAGACTTCTGGTCCCAGGCTTGTAACTCAAAGCGGCAGCGACGGCACCTGAAGCAATTGTATATATGGAAGAGTATGGAACAATAGACTTAGTAGGTATCTAAACTCCAAAGAAAAGTGCCTGCAATAGATATTTTTGAAGCAAAAATATATGACATATACATAGGTATAAACATTAGGATCTAATACACTATATACTTTCCTCCACTCCACGCTCCACTCTCCAGCTTGGATAAAAATGCAGTTCCTTTATCCACTCCACACCACACCACCGCGCTCCAAATAGAGAACAAAGCATGAAAAGTACCATGCCAAAAGTAAAAGAAAAGAGGTGGATGTTCTTAAGTAAGCACGCTCCCAACCCTCCTGCCTAACCCCCCAAGATTCCTAAACGCCGTTTTCTCTCCTCGAAAAATACGAGAGAGAAGAGAATCCCCAAAACGCCGTCGGATGAAAGAAAAGGGCAGGGAAAGACCCATTGGAGAAAAACAAGTCCCGAACGTTGCGTCGTAAAATCACTCATCCCCCCCCATTCCTCTCATGCCCCAACATATCATGCTACCATCCATCCATTCATGCACACCCATCCTTCCCTCCCTCGGCCATCCTTAACCCCTCCCAATATTTCATCAAGAGTCCAAGCTTTTTCACATGACCACGAGAAGAATCCGCCAATCAAAGGCTCATCCACCCAAACATTCCAGTCGCGCCGAGAAGCACAACTGTTGTCAAAATCCCCGCACCAACCTTGTCCTTCGAAGCAACTGGTAGCAACGCCTCCGGGTTTGCCACACTTTGACTCCCAGCGTTTGAATTGCCTACACTTGTTCCACCAGTGACATTCGTGACAGGAGGGGCCACATTCTCGAGAGGGAGGAGGTTGACAAAGATAGCTGACATAGCGGCCATTTGTTGACCCACGCCGTATGTTCCATCCCATGCTGGTGCTTTGGACCAACTTAATCCACATGTACGACCATTAGAGCCACCCACACATTGAGCTGCGGCTGCGATGGCCGAGGCGCGGAGACGAGGCATAATGAGATCATAAGTGAAAGGGGCCATTTTGGTAGTTGATGCGAGCCATCGGGTTAGGTAGGCTTTGAAACTGTACATATCTGTTGTGCAGGTAAGTTTGGTTTCGCAAGCGACTTCGTAGGCGATATCGTTGGGGAAGAAGAGGTTGAGCGTAGTGTTTAGTAGTCCAGTAGTTCTCTCTTGCCAGATGGCGCTACCATTTGTCTACGCAAGTCAGTTTCTGTTTCCATCAGTGATACAGGGGACATACGTAGTTGTACATGTTTGCGGCACCAAGTAGCCAGACAGCCATGTTGTAAGAGAATTGAACCTTGTTGATATCAGTGCAGTTGTCTTCGATATGAGCACCATCATAGATATTGTAATCAGCGTCCATCAACCCGACGCCGGTAATCCAAGTCCAGGTCTTCTCGGCATAATCGGCGTAGGTTTGGTTGTTTGTGTATCGAGCAAGTCGAGCACCAAGGTTAAAAAAGCATCCATTAGCAATGGAGTTCTTGTAGTCGTATCCGGTAAGATATGGGTATACCTGCCACCGAAGTCTACAATCATCAGCCATGTCCATTCGATGCCAAATTTAAAACACTTACCCTCCACCACAAGTTGTGTCGGGTCGTACAGCTTGAGTGTTGAAAACCGCCTGAGCAAGAGCTAACCATTGAGGTGCAGTCGGCGGAGGATTCTGGAAATTGTACTCGGCAGCCAACATTGCAGTCATTCCCCAGAAAGCTTGATCATCATTTCCCATCGACTGTGACCAATTCGAAGGCATCATATCATCATTCTCTCCCACCTGCCATTGGACTCCCGCGTATACCACATCGTTGTAGGAGGTATCGTTCGTGTAGTGCCAATAATCGATCATCGTACCCCACATGGCACCCGATTCCCACCAGTAATCTGTAGATAGTCAGAACCACATTTGTTTATTTACCCCGGATTATGGTGAGCATACATCCCCACGTAGGATCTGGCGGGGGACCCGGTAACACGCCGATGATCCCTCCGCTTGTATTTCCCTTGTAATAGCTCATCATGTCGTACGCGATCGTGGCCGCCGCATTTTTTATCGAATCTAAAGATGTGTGAGCGGTTAATTGTAGTTATTCGGATCAAAGGGCAATGCGCACCAGCTGAATCTATATCGAGGTCAATAGCAGACACCAGATTGCAGCCCAGCAGCAGCGCTGTCGCAGCGCGCGAAAGGAACGAAGAATGCATGTTGATGAAAAGCGACGATTGATGTTCGTGATCGGTTGCAGGGAGATGGTGACGGCGATGGCCCAAGACGCGTTGGTGTGTTCTCCACAGCAACGTGCTGCAGCGTGACGGTAACGAATGCAGGTTAGAAACTTCTTTATCGGCCGGCTCTGGAGCACATGGACGGCGATGGGTGAATGTAACGACAGGCGACAACAAGATGTCGAGATGGTGTCCGTGGGAGTTGATGGAAGGCGGAGGAGGTGGAGTGGCGGGAGGAGAATGTTGGCAGGGACGAGCCCTTTGATGAGCTAGCTGAGTCGCTGATTGATCGATGTCTAGGTAGTGGGCAATCTGCTAGGCCAATAATTAAGCTTGTTTACGACATTCCATCCCCATACTGCGTAGTGGCACCAATATTTTCAGGGCTGGAAAAAGGGGGCACCCACAATAAAACCCCGGAACAATGGACACATACAAATTGGGCGTGCCGCCGCGTGTCCAATTTGTTCCGTCCTATGGGCTCTCTTCGCATTTCTGCGCATCTTCAAACGCTGGCGCAAGCCCCCAACTCCCCATTACTCTGCACTTCAATTTATGAGCGCGAATATAAATAACAAGGAACTTCTCTGGGGTCAAAAGCTTAAAATTGAAGCTTCATGCGATAATGCGATGAACAGCTTGAAAACCGGATTGGTCAGTCACGTGGTTGACCTCATGAACTGGCAAGCCAAGTTGGCCAATGCCGTTTCAAGAATCAAGTCAAGGCTCTGGAGCTTTGATGAAAGCTTAATCGTCTAGTCCTGGTGTAAAGTCCCTTGCTCTCGAGGCAAGGCTCCTTTATAGCATAAAAATATAAGATTTATATCTCACTCTCTTCGGCTGTCTTTAATTGCGGAATATCACCAGTGCACATCTCTTCCAGTCTCATTCCTTTAAGTATAGAAATTTGTTAGATAGGCTTCTACTATTTCTCCTTCTCGGTCATCTTCCAGAGGCTGTTATTAGCATATCTCTTCTCTTCTCAGAGTCAATCCTCTTCAATGTCGCGATCACGTGAGCACTCAAAACACCCCAAAACCTTATGCTGAACGCGTGTTACAGCAGCTCGATTCACCTCCTTGCTATTCTATATCTATTGCAATTAATATTCAGAATGCTCTTCTTCAACTCGCGTGCTTTGCATCACTTCTCAAAGATATACATTCAAATTTTACTTCACATTTCAATTTGACAATACTTGATTAAGCATTTCCACATATTCTCGTGGGAAAACTATAAAGTTTACAGTTTCAACAATTCAGGCGAATGCTCCAAATGAGCTTCCCTCTTTGCTTAAAGGTTACATTCCTGAACGATTTCAAATCCGAAATATTGAAGTTCAAGTATCACGATCCTTTCGCTAATCACATATAAATCTCGCCCTATAGGAAGCTGGAAGCTGGAAGCTGGAAGCTGGACCTGGCAATGTAACCCTGCAATTCCGGGAATGACGGGCAGAATGCAGTGAGATTCTGCATGAGGAATCTGATGATTACCCCAAATCTCGTTTTACTCAGGGGTTCGCCAATAGTTGGGTCAGGTTGTCGGGGAGCGATTTTTACACAAGAAACACTTCGACTCTGAGTTGAAAGTCCTACAACTTCAACACTCACATAGCGATTCAGGAGCTTACCGCAAATTGAGACTCGATTCCATAAAACACCGCCTTTCCTTTTCCCCTCTTTCTTAGCGCTTGCACCTCGCTTAGTATGAATTAGTTTTGGAAGACTTTATCATCGTATCTAACTGTAACATCTAGTGGTAGGAAGCTTACTAAATAGCCAGCGAGAAAACGAATACAGGCTTAGGGGAGAGCATTTATGAAAAGAGATGCAAACAAGGTTGAAGTGAAAAGGGGATAATTTCACGTGACGGTTTGGCGGGTCGGTTTATCTTCGACTACAAAGCTACCTCTAG
>JAAMPI010001306.1:0-16194 GCA_013054445.1 Cudoniella acicularis
GGCATGCAAGTCAATTCAGTACGCATTTCCGCAAGGCACGGGGAGCAACGCCACCCGTGCCGCTGCCGTCAAGGAGGCATACCAATATGCTTTCAACGCCTATGTCAAGTATGCCTGGGGTTACGATGAGCTGCAACCACTTACAAAGACCGGCACCAACGACTGGTACGGCTGGGGTGTCACGGTTGTGGATGGGCTTGACACGGCCGTGATCATGGAGTTGACTGATGTTGTCTCTAAAATGCTCGGTTGGATCAAGTCTGTTGACTTCACCACAACGCCCGGCGGTGACGTTGAGATGTTTGACACCACTATCCGCTACCTGGGCGGCCTCCTATCTAGCTACGACCTACTGAAGAGCGGGCAATTCTATAACGACTACCCCGCGGACCAGATCGACGCTCTCTTAACCCAGGCAAAGATCTTAGCGGACAAGTTGGCATACGGCTTCCTAACGCCGAGTGGGATGTCAGCCGTCGATGTCAACTTCCTCACCAACACACCCGTCGAAGGCACTTACACGGCCTCAAACGGGGTGACATACAATTCAACCAACACGGCCTCGGCCGGCTCGTTTCTGATCGAATGGTACCGGCTGGCCACGCTGACTGGGAACACGACGTACCGTTCACTTGTTGACACCGGCGAGTACTATCTTGTGCACCCTTCTCCCGCGCCCACATACCCAGGCCTGGTCGGTACTCAGTTTGATACCACGGCGGGCGGGATGTTGAACTTTGCCGGCGGATGGCACTCCGAGGTGGACTCGTTCCTCGAGTACTTGATCAAATCATATCACTACCAGGCGGACAACATTACCAAGGAGTATGCCGACTTCTGGCTCAGTGCTGCTCAAAGTACGATCGAGCATATTGCGGTGCATCCGTATGGCTTTGACGACCTGACGTTCCTCAGCGCGATGGACACCAACGGCGCGTTAACCTATAGCATGGACGACTACAGCTGCTTCGCAGGAGGCAATTTCCTGCTGGGCTGCAAGGTTTTGGGCATAGACTCTCTCTGCGACCTGGGCATCGCCGCTGCTGATGGTTGCCACCAGACGTACAACACGACCGCCACAGGGCTTGGTCCTATATACTGGGCGTGGTACGACAGCGCGAGCAACACTTACCCGCCGGACTCAACGGTCGACATCGACAACGGGTACAGGCGAAACGGGGCCGCAAATGGCGAGTTCATCGTCAATGGGAATGAGGTATATGCTTCGTTCCCGGAGTCCGTTGAAAGCTGGTTCTATGCCCATCGCATCACGGGGGACCCTCGCTGGGCTGAATATGGGTGGGACATGTTTCTCGCACTTAATGAGACGGCACGAAACAGCGTGGCATTCGCAACAGTTAACAACGTCGGCATGCCGTGGGGCGAAAGTCAGAGTAACAGCTTGGACAGTTTCTTCTTCGCGGAGGTACTAAAGTATCAGTATTTGATGTTTGCGGACCCCAGCACAATAGATCTGGGGCAGTGGGTGTTCAATACTGAGTGTCATCCAGTACGAGTACAGTGCGCTTCTTGAAGATATAAATATTAATTAGGATAATTCACTGGCAAATATTCAATATTTATTGTTTGGGTTTACTCATGATCCTGAGAAAGCTCAAGCGAGGAAAAGGTGAGTCCCGAGTGATTAGCGCCTGAGTAGAAACGGCCAGGCTTACTAACCCTCCCTTCGGAACAAAAGTTGAAAGTTTGGAGTCTAGCTACCAAAATAGAACCTGCAGTAAAATGGAAAAGCATATCCGTTCAGCTGCGGCCAGAAACGCACTGGACCGTGCACGTTTAAGCGAACTTGATCAGCAAATCATATTGTCCAGATTCTTGATTCTACCCATCTGATTCGCTATAATTTTGCGGTATATTTGATCACGGAAGTGCGTTCCTGGCCGCAGCTGAACGGTTATCATAACGATCATATAACTGGCCATCATTTACGAGATCATGGACATCCCACTTTTACCCCTTGTTATTTACCCGCGACTAGTCTCGCTTCGCTCGTAACGAGCGAGACGAGCTTAGCGAGAAGCACCGGGGAATATCTTGGGGGTTCGTCTTGGCTCGATTTGTAATCAGAGCGCATAGATGCAAGATAAAGGCTTTTGATGAAGATTTAAATCAGTCCACCGGCGCATTTGTAGAGAACAACACTTCAATTCAAATCACGTCAGGAATAACATCAAGCAGCTCAATCCAATCAATTCCTCCTTGGCACAATTGCTCGGAGAAACTTGAATTCTTCTAACTAATTCAAATCCGAAATTGAAATCCAGTTTCAAACAAGCAGAAAAAATGTCAAGACCAAGCGTTCTTGTGGTCCTATCCTCCCACTCCGCAGGCTGGTATTTGGTGCGCTACGTTCCCCTCTTTTACTATTTCTCGGCAGCATCATGATCCCTATCTAACTTCTCTCCAACAAACAGCCCGAATTCGCACACCCATACGAGGTCCTCTCACCACACTGCGACCTCACCATTGCATCTCCAAAAGGCGGAGCGACAGTCCTCGACCCAATCTCCGTGCAACTCTTCAAAGATGACGCGTACTGCGTTGAATTCGCTGCCACAAAACAGAAGCTGTGGACTGAGACCGAAAAACTTGAGAGCTTTTTGGGGAGAGCAAAGGAGTTTTCCGCTATTCTTTATGTGGGGGGTTTTGGACGTATGTGTGGTCGCATGATTTGTGCTCTTGGCTAGAGAATAAAATTTACTAACTCGAAAATGCCTTAGCAATGTTTGATCTCGTTGACAATCCCAAATCTACAAAACTCATCCGCGAGTTTTACGAAGCAGATCGCATTGTTTCAGCTGTGTGTCATGGATCTGCAGCTCTCTTGAACGCCACGCTTGCAGATGGTTCGAAGTTGATCGCTGGGGAGAAAGTCACTGGGTTCAGTAACGAAGAGGAGATTGCAGTGGATAGGCAGAAGGATATGCCGTTCCATCTGGAAGACGCTTTGGATAAAGCGAGTGCAGGGAATTATGAGAGATCTGGAGCGGCATGGGCACCGCATGTGATTGTTAGTTCGACGAAGAAGTTGTTGACGGGTCAGAATCCAGCGAGTGCGCAGGGGTTAGCGGTTGAGTTGCTGAAGAAGTTGCAGGAATGAGTCAGTCGTTAAAAGGAGAAATGAAGAATGAATTCGGAGTTAACTTGGACCATCTTATTTTTGTACAATTAGACATGATTTTTCAAACCAGCATTCGTTGTTGGAGTTTGTATGCAGCAAGGGGTTGCCATCAGCCGTTCAATCCGTCCTGCGTTAGGAGAAACCCATCCTGAATTTCGTTTGATAAATAACCGTGCCATCCCTTTTCAACTGCTTGACGCCAGGAGGAGAACAGTTCTAGAGCCTGAGGTCTATTCCGTGAACTTAATCCTCCATCATTTCCATACTCATGAATCTTCAAGGAATTCATGTTGCCCGCCACATCTTGTTTCCAAGTTGCCTTTGCCACGACTCGGACGGTCCGTTCATCCCCATCGTAATCTGAATTTCCATATCGAAAATAAAAAGCTAAGAATTGATCATCCCCTCCACGAGGCATTAAAAGAGGAATAAGCCGCTCGCGTATAGGTCCCAAGTAGTTGTTTTCTTGAGCATCGGAGAGCTGGCCAGTGTTGTCACAATACCTTTTGGATTCCAGTTGCCACATTATCTCAGCTGTATTGGCGAACGTGAGGCCGTTAGATAGTCCCTCCCTCCCAATCTGCCGTAGTGCAGCGACTGTCCATTTCTGCCAAGCAAGTGAAAAACACCGGCGCGTCCCATGATAAAGAATCAAGCAAATTCCCATGGAGATAGAATCACACGGTTTGTATTGACTTGCGTCTTTCTCCTTATGTCTTTCAACCAGGCCGGAAGCGATGCAGAGGTTTTGATACACTAGATTGAAGGCCTCGAGTTCTCGTGCTTCTGGGTCGGGGTCTGTGGTATTGATCATCGCCACAGCACACCCCAAGTAGCCATTGTACATCGCAACATTGAGCGCCGCTTCGTTAGATGAGAAAAGGTAAGGATGAAGAGGCATTGGAAGTGAGGCCAGGGCTGTGATGTCTGAGGCTCCAATACTGTATAGTCCCTCAAAGCCCGAGAATGTTGCTGGTGAAGTTGCTCTCCACAAAACCATTTCTGAATAAAACCCCATGAGTTCATCCCGAGTTGGTCTTTCACTTGCTGGGCACCAACAAGCCCATATTACTCGACTCAGTTTATTATGTGCGCAGACGAGCCACATTAGCCGGTAACGTTCGGCTGCAATCGCGTCTGATTGACTGACTCCTGAGAACTCGGGCGAGGATCTGTTCCAAAATGGCGATTCCATCATTGCTTGATCCGAACAAGGCAAGAACGACGAACATGCATAAGGCACGAGATTTTGCGCCAGAAAGTCCAGGTGAAGCATAGCATCGATAACTGGGACCATGTTGGAGACATCTTTGACAGATAGACGTTTTTCTGAATTCCGAAGAAGCTGTATTGCTGCCCAAAGATGACGGAAAGCACCCTTCGGATTTTCCAAAAAACACTGCAGGGTATAACTTAGCAGGACTCTCCACAAGGAGATATTCTAATGCCATACCTCAAAATATGCCAGGAGCATTAGAACAACAAGGGCTGCTAGTGTGTCCGGTACAGTGTTGTGACTTAGATAACTGGGTAGCAATTTAATAGTCTTTCCATATGCACGAAGCCCAAGGACTTTGAAATTTGCAGCCTCGAGTCCATTTCCTTCTTGACATGTCATCAGTGACGCACGATGTACGGCACCGACTGCAAGAACGCCCTCATAGACGAGATCCAAGCCGTAGGACATCTGCGCAACTTGATCGCGCCAAAAGCTGAGATGGTCTTTTCTAAAGAGTTTTAGCACGGTTGTTGTAACAAAGTGGTGGTAGAGTGGCAGTTGCTCTTGGCGCCAATCTCTATGCCGCAAGGAAAGTTCGGATATCGAAGTCCTTTCAGGAGAGTGGGCCTGCTTAGGGCTTGGAGTTGGTGATGTTTTCCCGGCTCGTCGAGGAGCGGGATAACCCTCGCAATGGAAATTCGCACTTCGACAACGATTACATATCGGCCTTGCTTCATCGCACTTTACGCGCCGTCTGCGACAAGTTCCACATCCCGTTCGTACGCGCCTGTCCATGATATTGAAAGCTGTAGATAATGAGAATGGAAATCTGTCGCATAATAGCAAAAATGTTTGTCAGCTTGACGTCCGATCTTAACTCCGATGTCCCCACAGCGTTGCATTATCTCGTAGCCTGAGGCACGAGAATTTCCCTTATTTTCTCCAGTCACGTGAGTGGGAAATTTTACTAGCTCGGTTCGCTTAGAGAGACTATAAACGCTAGCGCTCCAGCAAAAAGAAGAATACATTTAGGCAACTTACGGATAGCCCGCATCATGAATATTTTGTATACACGGTGGGGCTTGGAGGATAGAGAGAATGACTTGTAGTTTCAGAATCTTTTCTTGAATCCAGAAATGTTTACCTACATCCCGATGTCTGAATGCCTTTACAAAGATATCACAATCTTCAAGCATATTTATTAACTTTTATACTAACTTTTTCCGCGCCCGCGAAACTCTCAGACTTTCACGACACAACCATAGATTTCAAAACCACAGCAAAGCTTAGAGACATCAATTATTAATTTAATATGCCCTTCATAATGAAGAATTCTCTTATGTGCTGAAGTCAAATGCCCCCCTTCCATAGTTACTCTTCCCAAACCCTAAGCACATTTCTTCCCTTCTCTTTAAAACGAGCCATATTGAACTAGATCAAAGTTCAGCGAATACGATCGAGCCTCGCCCGATTCATCGTTCTTCCATCGTCCAGACTAGTCGAGCCAGTTCTGTGCCTCCCATACCCACTGCAAGAAAGTCCATTGGTACCGTTATATCCTACAACTGGCTGACCTTTATCGAGACCTCCCTCAGTTCTCGCAAGTGCGCCAAGAGGCTCTCCACCTTCTGTTTCCGACCCCTCATCCTCACTATCAGATTCAAACCGGTGCTTTGACTTGAAAACCGTCACTGTTTAATTTGTCGAAAGCAGTGTTTGGTGTCTTTGAGGAGCTTCTTAGAGACTTGAGATTTACCGTTAAGCAATGTAGTAAGATCTCTTTTAAAGAGAATTGAAGATTGCTTAGGCAAGCATGTATGTAAATTAGGCAGTTGCTGATATTAAAAATGGGTCTACATTTTGAAATTTTCCTACTGCCTGAATTTTACGAAGTTTGTCCTAGGCAGTGCAATTCATATTACTCATCAGCTATTACTCTCCCATTCTGGCCAATGGGGTGAGATAAGCTATGTTACTCGAGCTAAATGCCATAAAGTTCGCTGAGTAGGGCTTAGGTTTCATTTGGGGAAATAATATTTAAATCTTGAAACGTATATAGAAATCCTCTGGGTGGGTAACCTTTCCACGTGTAATAATAATCCTCAAATCATCTAGCCTTTTTTAAACATGTCACAATGAACAGTCTTAAGAGTATGTTAAGATTGCTTTGCATTCATAAATTCTCAACTATAGGCTATTACATCCGGCGAATGAATTATCGAAGTTCTATTTTGCAAACCACAGTGTGAGAAATGAATAGAGTAGAGTAATACTTATTACTCATACTCTATTCAGGGTGTTTTATTCACTACTTAGACTCTACCCTACTCTACTTATATTACTTAAGTCGTAACTTAAGTAGTTTAGGTATTATATATCTCTACTTATATTTATTATATTCTAAGGCTAATACTTAGTTACGTAATCTCTTATATTTCTCTTTCTTTTATATCTATTATGGTTAAAAAATTTTTATCTTTTATCTTTTTTATAATTATATCTAATAGTTAAGCTGCTAAATCCTCATAAATAGGCTCTAATTTAGTATTCTATCTCTATTTTAAAACTTGTATTATTCCCTGTTTAAGTAACTCGAATGACTCGAGTATTTAGGATTTAATTACTCAAGATAGAATATTCATAACATATATTCTACTCTACTCAACTTAAAACACTGAGTAATGACTCGAGTAATCTGAATATCTTTATATACACTAGCAAACCATAATTCATGCAGTTGGTAGTTGGAAATCGGCAAAAGTAAACAAAGGGTCATGCGACGCATAACAGCCCAACTCGTCCCTGAAATGCCTAAATTCTCTAAGTCGTTTCTTATTTTAATTTTGCAGAGAGTAATATATAATGAAAGATTAGCGCTTAAAATACGCGGTATACTTTAACAGACATCGTAGATATTTTTCTATAATTTCCTTTTTCTTTTTAAAAAAACCCCGAAACTAGTTTTATGTTTATTTAACCTTTTCTTATAACTTGGTTTTTTAAAACTTTGATAGATTATAAAGAACAGAGAAAATGTATTAGTTATAATAGCTAAGCCTTTAGAGAGTTAGATATATATATACTAGTGTTTTATCCAGACCTGGGCATGGGTAATTCGGGTTCTACCCGGAGCTTCGGTAGGTAATACCTAACCTAGCAGAAGTTTAATAGGTAGGTTATCCAAAAATATAAAGATCACGGGTATATATAAAAAACCCAGGTTTTACCCGGGTATCCTTGGGTTTCTGAGTAATTGACCCGAAAAGTTTCTACTAGGTGATACCTATATTCTGTTCACCGGGATACACACAAGTGAACCCGTATTTGTGCCCAGGTCTGGTTTTATCTATATATACTTTTAGAGTAGAAGTATAAAGTAGTCCTAGTGCTGAAAACACTAAAATTTTAGCAAGAAAACAAGAAAGATTAAGAGCTTTTAAAGCAGCGTGAATTTATGCAAAACACCCTATTCTGCATAACATCCATGGATGTAATAATGCGGCTACTACGTCATTCTCGGTGGCAGAACTCAATTAAGCATTACCTAAAATTTTAAAATGCATGTAGGTAAGGGTAAGGGCAAGAATCAAGATCAAAGCTAGGATGTTCCGGGTTTTTTCGAAGCTTCCCGGGAATCTCCACGCATCCTTCGCGTTGATCCTTGCCCGTAATTGCACGCGCGAGGTAGCATTAAACCGCAATGCAACCCTCTTTCATGTACTCAATGATAAGTTTACAGCTTTTCAATGTGCGGGGTCCCGTATTCAGCTCCGGAAATCCAGCTCCGGAAATCCTGTTTCAAGAAAATACAGAAAGTCAGACTGTAACATTCTGTTATCACGTGGTATAGCTATATCACGTGGAAGGGGTTTACTTAGTCTTAGAAGCGTCAAGCAGATCCTGGTAGAATATTATCTTATTGCTAAGAGTATGAGTTGAGCACGAAGCTTTAACATAGGAAAACTATATAGCTATATAGGTGGTGGTGTGTTGAGATCCCAGGATCCTAGGATCCTGGGCCATCCCAAGTTCCTGAGACCCTAAGATCCATTAGGTGACCCAGTCACATGATCCCGGGTCGTGGCACAGACGTCATGACGCAATCAAACTCAAGATGACCGATTGGATTTATTCTTCTATATATTCTCAGTGTTCAAGTATGCATCCTTCGCAATCACATCGATCCTTTGCTGCGCAAAAACACCACCCAGAATGGGCATCAACCTTCACCATTTCTTGCTCAGCGCTCTGGCAATGTCAGTCCCCCTCGCCCGGACAGCAGCAGTATCTTCAGCCAATGCCTCAGCAGCATGCCAATTCATCTCCGCAACCGGCACAGAGACCCTAACTTTGCAAGCCGATGCGCTCAACCCGCAATGGATCAACGCTCAGAGTCATTACTGGAACGCCGGAAACGCTGACCTGTACCCAGCCTGCGCCGTCTTCCCTACCTCCGCCGAAGAAGTATCCCAGATCGTTTCCATCTTGCAGAACAATACTGGTGTAACTTTTGCCGTCAAGAGTGGTGGCCATAACCCTAATGTTGGATTTTCTTCTGTGGATGGAGGTGTGCTTATTTCCATGAGTAATCTCTCGTCCACGGTCTTGTCGCAGGATCAGACGACGGTGGATATAGGGCCCGGTGCGAGATGGGTTGAGGTTGCTGAGGCGCTGGATTCGAGTGGGGTGACAGTTGTTAGTGGTCGTCTTGGTGAGTATTATCCCCTCTTTGAGACGAAAAATTGGTAATCCTGGGTGTGAATTTCTAGGTGATGTTGGTGTTGGAGGACTCACATTAGGTGGAGGATTGAGCTTTCTCAGTGCTGAGTATGGCTTGGTGTGTGACAATGTGGTCAATTATGAAGTTGTTCTTGCGAACGCTTCGATTGTCAATGCCAATGCTTTTACCAATTCTGATCTATACTGGGCGCTCAAAGGAGGTGGAAACCAATTTGGTGCGTCCCTTTACTCATTGTGAAATCTCATCACTTACACCAACTGAGGTATCGTGACCAAGTTTACCATGAAAACGCACCCCATTGGTCAAGTTCGTCTGATCACCACAAATCAGATTCAGAATTCTCCAAGCTGATATTTCTAGATCTGGGGTGGCATCCGATCATACGCGGCGACAGAGGCTGCTGCAATTCTGAACGCGACGCAAGACTTCACTGTTAACTACTACAAGGATCCAAAGGCTGCTGTGATTGTGACAGGAGAAATAACTATCGAGAATCTCCTAGAGACTTTTATTGTTTTCTTCTTCTACGATGGGCCTAGCCCACCCGCTGGTGTCTTCGACGAATTTAATGCCATCCCATTCCTCACCGATGGCACGAAAGTCCAGAGCTATTATGACTTGGTAGCTTACCCATCCTGATATAAATTCGATCTTTTCTGACCCAAATTTCAGATCAATAGCGGTGATAGCACCAATCTTTATGGGCTGCGATATCTCATTCGGGTACACTCCCAATTCATAACACAAAAGCCCTATATAGAAGATTAACTTGATATAGGCCACAACTCTTCCGAACCTCCCAAACGCGAATGGAAAAGCACTCTACAACTATCACTACAATGAATGGAGGAATTATGTGCTTACCGAAGGTGTGCTTCATCCAGGATTCATCTTCAGCCTCGCCTTCCAGCCCATGCCCTTCATCATTCCCGGTCACTCTGTCGCTGCCGGTGGAAACGCACTGGGAATGAACCCCGCTGAGGGCGACCGAATGTGTAAGTCTCAACTCCTCAGCGCAAAGTTCCCTTTTCATGCTTGATTCAATAGTCTAGAGACATGCATATATTCCTGAAAACTTTTAGATGAGGTATACTGACTCCGAGACGTTGACCTTTAGGGATGGAGTATGATATCTCGTGGCTGACAGCTGCGGGCGATGATTCTGCATACTCAATGGCGAGGAGCATCACAGCCACCATTGATGAGTATGTCAAGACCACGTATGCTGGAATTCCGAATACTCATTATGGGTCCGGAGACCTGGAGGTTGAGGAGTATAACCCTATTTTCATGAATGATGCTATGTATGACCAGAAGCCGTTGCAGAGTTATGAGAATAATGGGTTTGCCAAGCTGAAGGCTATCCAGCAGAGCGTAGATCCCAGTGGGCTCTTCCCGAATCGGACTGGTGGCTTCAAGTTCAGTTGAGCTCAACATAGGCGAGGAAATTGATTATATTACATTTTTGAAATTATTAAAATGCTCCGACCAGAAATTACTTCATGATACTTTCAAACACCCCCAACGAAAATCTTACTCTTTACAGTTTTGCTTGCTGCATCATCAAGTAGCACCTTCACTACAATAGAAGAAGCCTGACTCGTTGTCACACTCCCCTCAAACAGTGTGTAATTCCCAGCCGTGCCATACGTAGTCATCTCAACAGTCGCGTTCGTGATTTTATTCGTAATATCCCCAGCCTGGCTTGTTGGAACATACAATACGTCGGCCATGCTACTACTACAAGAAAGGGAAGTAAGAGCAGCACCTCTGATGACAATTTCATTGGTGGCACGGGTTACGGTTGGTTGAGCGGGAGGAATGAAGATCTCGCCGTTGATTGGGTAGGTGATGTCTTCGAAATTTAGTGATGTGGTGCCTGGGGAGGAAATGGAGCTGTTGAAGGGCCAGTAGATAGTGCTACCGAAAATAGAGGTGCCACTTCCAGATGTTGTGTTGGTGGTTTGAGTGGTCGAGTTGATACCCGATGACGTGTTACTTCTAAAAAAGAATATTCAATGCAAGAGGGTGTTTTAATGTAGCAATAAGCGGAACGAGCAACGAATGATGGAATAAAGGAAATGAAATTCAAAGGGACGAATCGAGGTATAAGGAGACATGCGGTTCATGATAAGTTTTCTTCTAAGAGATCTTGAAATTTATTGAATTTCTATGTTTTCGCAAAATCGTTTCTTAGAATTACATAGCAATGTGACGTAGTAACACTTGAGAAGAAAAAACCAATTAAAAAAAGACAGAATATCTATCCTGGGTCCTTAGCGATAGGATCTATTTTTTATCAATATGCCAATACATAATAATACGATTGTGTACACTACTCTATAAATCGCTACCTATTCAAACCCGCTTGCACTTTAAAATAAAAGTTTACCACTGACCTACAATGCGCCCCTGAAATATCCTACTACCCTTCCTTAAAATAAGCGAATCAACCTCTGAAGCCCTCCTGCGCGCATAAAGCATCCAGCATCCAGCATCCCCCGATCCTCCGACCCCAGAGGATCACTAAAAATCAGATGAACCTCAACCTCAAACATCTTCCTATTTATCGCGCACCTCTCTTTTCTACCCTAAACTCCACACATAGTTGCGCAAAGTCGCTACGTTGGAAACGACCCTCATTTACATTTTTGATCCCGCATTACACGTTCAGAAGCGGCGAAATCCGCACGATTTTTCTAGGAAAATGTTCGGGCTGTTTAAGCAATTTAATGCGGGGAAGGTGGAAGCGGCGATGTTTCCACCAGATTGATTATTTTCCGCATGAACCACAACCGCGGAGGATCGTCGGAATCCTACAAACCAACAAATTGAAACGAAACGAGATGAATTTCTGGCCTTCTGGCCCAGGCCTAACTTTGTGGGTTGGCGGTCATGTTGGACGGATCGCTGAATGTATATGTTCTGTTCACTTTTCCCTTCTCTTTCTGATTGTTACACATCACCACGCTCTTTTACCACTCTACACTCACTCATTCAAAATTCGCATCATTGCGACTTCCATTCATTTCAATTATCTATCTTCATCGCTTTTCGGTTTTCACCCCGCTAGATCCTGAAAGTGACGTCAACCCTCCACGCATCTAAAATTCCCAACATACCCAAAATGCAACTCTCCCAACATATCCTTCTGTTCCTCACAGCAGTCCCGCTCATATCCGCGAAATGCATTCCTTACGGTATCGGCCCCGAAGACACCGGAAACATCACATGGGCTTTTCCTGGCTGCACTGAAGTACCTGATACGGTCACGTCAACGGCTCTTGTGGTTTCTACCGCTCCAACTACTTTGTTGACGATTTCCAGGACGAGAACGAAGGGGAAATGGGGGAGACCGACAATGATGCCTGATGGGCACATTCGGCCGATCTTTTGAGTGTCAAAGAGGTGCTGAAACTTTGGACTGGACTCTAACTACGCTTGAGTTTTTGGATTTTGGGACTCGTTTATGATATCAAGGTGTTTGGTTTTATGTTTTATTTTTCATGTTGGACCACTGCTGTGCAAGTTCCTTAGACAGCTGGGTGGAGTTTACAGAGAGAAACACGACATACATTGGGTGGCATAGTCGTTGAACGACAAGTCAGAATGGAGGCACGGTGCTGGGCACCAAACTCCGGTATATCAGGGTACACCACGAGTGATGAAACTCTGAAGCACGCTTTGGGAGTCGCAAATCGGACATTTTCGCTATTTTCCTTTCATATCATTCTTCTTCTCCACGAATGCTGCAGAGATAGGTTTTTGGATGGTTCAGGCGTTGTCGAATTTCAGAATACTTGGTATTCCAAAATCTTTTCATGTCTGTGACCCCCCTGTAAGGGTGTGAATACTCAAAGTGCTTAAGTCTCAAAAACACATATATCGTATCGCAATGTGATAGTAAAGAACGTGTAGCCTCCGTACAGCCATTCATCTAGAATCATTTCAGCCTTCCTATCTCCTTTCTCGCAGCCCATAATCTACCTTGCTTTTTGTTTACCAAGCCTTTATAAACAACCTTCTCCCCTTATTCTTTGCTAACATTGGCCCACGGTCCCCACAACTAAAGTTGCGAACAAGCTTCTTACAATGTTATACCTACCGCTTGGCCTTCGTCAGTCCTGTGCCTTCAGGCTATGTCGTGCATTACGTTTGAAATTATTCCGTACCATTTTGGGCCAACCTAGAGAAGCAGGAGTCATGATTTCTAGCTAGCCTTGTGAGCTAGCAAAATTGAAACCAAATTTCGAGCTTGTATAAAAGTAGGGAATATTTGCGAATACGAATAGTTCATGAATTGACTGCAATTCCTGAGTGTGTGAGGTGGAAAAATTGGACACCGCAAGGTATGCCTAAATTGGGTCTAATTTATTGCTGAATGCAAAGCGGGGGTGGTCCCGAAAATCGCGATCATAGGAGAGAGTTTATAGAAGGCTCCAAGTCAACCAATATTATAAAGCAGGATGGCCGCACACCGCATAATAACACATGGTGGCCTTTGAAATTTGTTTCTTCGACGACCTTCTGTGCTGCAACGTTGGCGAGATGCTGTCTTTAATCTTCGTGTTTGCAGCAGCAGTATACGCCGCATCCACCAACATTTTATCATCAAATGAATTCACCTTCGAAGCTTTCGTCCCAGTTACCAGTAGAGAGACATCAAGTCTGCCTAGCAGCTTCAAATGGACTTCTTCCGCCGCATTGATTGGTCCCAAGGACGATTCCAGAAAAATCGCTGGAATCAAAGATCCCTCTGTCATCGAAGTCAACGGCACATACCATGTATTCGCCAGTACCGCTCAATCTTCAGGCTATAACCTCGTCTACTTCAGCTTCACCGATATCGATAAAGCCAACTCCGCCACATTCCACTACCTCGACCAGACGCCGATTGGTACAGGCTACCGCGCTGCTCCCCAGATCTTCCATTTCCAACCACAAAGCCTCTGGTACCTCGTTTACCAGAACGGAAATGCTGCTTACTCCACCAACAAAGACATTAATAACCCAGCCGGGTGGACGGCAGGAACGAACTTTTTCAGCAGCGAGCCCAGCATCATCTCCCAAAATATCGGCAGTGGATATTGGGTCGACATGTGGACCATCTGCAATACTTCAGACTGCTACCTCTTCTCGTCCGACGACAACGGTCACTTGTATCGCTCATCGACATCTCTGAGCAGCTTTCCCAAAGGCATGGGCAACACCGTTATCGCCAAGTCAGGCGACTCAGGGAAAAACAGCTTATTTGAGGCCTCATGCGTTTACAACGTGGGCGGTGGCCAGTATCTTCTCATCGTGGAGGCCATAGGCAGCGACGGCAATCGTTATTTCCGGTCATGGACTTCAACCAGTCTCTCTGGGACATGGATTGCTCTCGCAGACAGCCAAACAAACCCTTTTGCTCGATCCAACAATGTGGTGTTCAGCGGGACTGCATGGACTAAGAGTATTAGCCATGGAGAGATGGTGCGCACACAGCCCGATCAGACGATGACGATTGCTCCGTGCGATTTGCGATTTCTCTACCAAGGAGTGGACCCGAGTTCATCTGCTTCATATAACACGTTGCCTTGGAAGCTTGGTCTTATCACACAGACTAACCAGGCTTGCTGAAATCGCTGTTAGCTGTGGGCATTGAGAACAAGGAAAGCAGAAACAGGAGGGAGGTTTGGAAATAAGAACTTAAAATTTTTCAGATTGAGATATCACCTCCATTTTTATTGACCGCAATTCTTTATCTTAGCTCTGTACCTGGATATTTTGGGTGACGTCTCGCAACATGTAATTGGCTAGTTTCACTCAATTTTGTAATACTATCACCAAACACTTCAAAGGTTAACGACCTCAACCCCAGCTAAAGAACGAATAATTAAGTCAATCTTTAGAAATATATTTCAGTCTTAGAAGAAAACCAATTATAGTAATTAATCACCATGGTAAATCAGAATCCCTCGAGCTCGGACCGCTACCAAGCTCCCTTAGGACAGGATTACTGCTTTAGGACGGCTCCTAGGGTAGGGAGCTGCCGACTTAGAGTATATATAGGCTTATAATTATGACTATGAGACGAGTTTCGACTCTTTTAGTCAATAGATATGGTTATAATAATTAAAAGACTAAGGAAATAGAGATTTATTATAAAATACGGAATTGTATTTCCGTTAATTTTCGCGCCTTCACGCCTAAGGCTCTATAATTAAAGTATTCGCGATTTAAATCGCGACGATTTGTAGTTGCCCAGGAGCCTAAGGCTAAAATCGCTGATAATTAAAGCTAATTATTCGTAACTCTTGGCAGAGGCTCCTAGTCAGAGGCTCCCAAACTCCATCGCATCCCGTCCTGTCACGTGGAAGCCTCCCCTTAAGCTCCCAATCGGAGCCTCAGAGTCTCCTAGTCGAAGCTCTCAAGTCGCTTTAAATCGCTTCTATTTAAATGAAATAGCTAACTTAGCGCTATACTTCGGCTCCCAGGTTATTACTACTGTACTGCTAGTTAGAAGTTATTCAACAAGATAAATCACAATCCCCCGGAGCACGGGCCCGCACTAAACCCTCTTTGGCTCCCATTTCCTAATTCGGCTGCCCTTCAGGGGTCGAAAATCGAGGACTAAGTGTTAGAGGGAAGAGGTTTAATTAGGTTCTATTCCAATCCAATCCAATCCAATCCATTCAATTCTATTCAATAGAGGTACACTCTAATGCACGTGAAAGACCACATTCATCTCGCCACCTCTCGATACACTAATAACAGTGACCAAAATACCCGCCGGCTACTTTCCTTGCAGGTACTTGAACATCACTACCCGCAAACTTCTCCCAGTTTATTTATCATCTCCCCACCTTCCAACTGCATTCTTCTCCAACAAATTCTTATAGCATGGAAATTAATCTCACCTTCAAAACTCTATAACTTTAATTTTCAGTTCCTTCCAACAAGAAAAATTGCGATTCACATACTCCCAGCCCTCACAACATGCTTCCCCCCTCCCCCTCGCCGCCGAAGCTATACTAGCCCTCACAACCCCGAGTCTGGTGCTCTACGGCTATCCCGACGACACACGTCTCACGCTATGGAAAGAAGGCGGGA
>JAAMPI010001307.1:0-16187 GCA_013054445.1 Cudoniella acicularis
AGCTGCCCAACTTCAAGTTCTATAAAACTATTAGACATGATGCAGAACAGAAAATTCATGAGAAACACAAACGTTGAGCAGCGTTCACAAATTGCTCGGTCACATCCATAGCGATGATTCCACTGCTTTTCAACTGGGGCGCAGGGGGAGGTTCAGAGTTGTAGGCAGCAAAAACCGCCGCGGACGGATTCCTTGGGCCATCTTCGATGTCAAGGTCTGCTACCTCTAAAAATTGTTAGCTTCTGTAAAAATGTTAAGGAAAACGTCCTCACGCCGGTGAAAGTCGACCGCTCCACTGACACTGATATGCATGATCCCGGTTAACGTGCTCTTCTGTCGTGCTCTGGGACTTTGGAGGCTCAGCCAAATATTTTCGAGCGGTCGACCGATTTGGTTACCGGACAAATCCGGAACCCTCGCTTGACAGTTGAAACTGGCGTTCTAGAGGATTGTAATCGGGCGCCGCCAGCGCATTTAAGATGGATCAGCTGGATTGGAAATGATAGAGTTGCACAAGCCAGCGAGGCTATGCAAGCCTCCAAGTCACCCTGATGTAAAAAAAAAAACGGAGCCAGAATGCCTCTGCAGGGCTTGTCGATGTCAGGCCAGTCAAATTCTCACCACCCCCAAGGTACCAGAACATAAAGGATGATTAGAACACACTTTCCGGAACAGGATTGGAAAAAGTTGGAGAAAATTTGGGATCGATTATGCGATGCCACTAGAGAATTGCCTCAATACTTGGTTACTCCTGGAAAGCTGCGAGACCAGAACCCTCCGAATTTGTTGCTCTCATTCGTATCACAATCACCAAAGCATGAAATAATGGTTCTGGTGGTCCTTTTCAATTGCTGAACCTAAGCCCCTCATTCACCAATGATACAATGTACAAAGTCGTCCCCGCCGGCTTGAATTTTCAAAGCCGCCCATCCAGCCATGCTAGTTTCCGTCCGTTGCGCGTCCTCGTGTTTATGATGATTGCGAACCAGCCTCTGCAAATGAAGCCGCATTTGCTTCCGCAACGCTCTTCATCTCGCCTTGCTTGCCGTTCTACATCAAGAGAGCCGTCAGTCAACCCTCCTTTTCAGTGACCACCACCAATTCAAAGCACACTCACGTTCCATTTGGCAAATCTCAGCTCCATCTCCCCTCTCCTCTCAGCTGCCAATCTCAGGTCATCCTTCAAGCTTCGTCGAACAACTCGTGCGGCGACCGAGAGGTATTTGTTGTAGCTAAATAAGAAGCCAGTCAGTCAAATCCTTCTGCGAGCGAAGGCCAGCTCAATTGTGTGGGCCAGGTAGGGTAAAATATAGCTCTAGACATACGTAAGACCTGATGCTTTCCACGCGAATGCCATTGTGTCTTTGGAATCGGGAGGTGAGATGTGGTGGTTTGAATGGTCGTGCTGAAGATGGAGCTGTCAAGCTCTCGGTTTTCAAAAATGGATGCCCGGAAGAAGCCGGTAGGAGTCACGTGATGGTAATACCTCCATTTCTCCTTCCTCACTCCTTACCGGTATTTCGAGTGCTTTTTAGTTCAGACAAGAATTCACTGGTTGCATTCTTCACCCACAGCACGACTATATGATACGACAAGCAAGTTAGACATAAAAGATTTATTGAATATCTACAGTACACTCTAGGAGCTGTTGATACACCCCATGCTCTACTCGCCAAACCCCGCAAAATTTTATACCTTAAGACCAAGCTCTTCCGCGTAAGGAAGTACATACAGATCACCGACGCTTGAAACTGTGGCCTTGCCCTCCAATAGTGCCTTGGCTGCCTGTGAATGTGTGTTAGCTCGAGGGGATATGGCGAAATCGATAAAGATTGCAAAATAGAGTCACGTACCGATTTCAGCTTGTCGGCACTAACAACTTCTACAGCCTTGCCAACCTCGTCGATCTGGAAAGGCTTGCCCCCATGAACAAGACCGGCACCAGTTGCCACCAGACCTGCTTCAATGTTCTGTCCTTCTTCCAGTGCACGGTATTTCGCCAGAGCCACGGCCTTGGTGAAATCTTCCTTACTAATTGATCCTTCGGATATGCTCTTCAGGGATTTGATGGCTTCAGCTGAGGCGCCGCGAATTGCTTGCGCGGAACCGCTGAATTGAATTGACAACAAACCAGCATCGGAGTAAGAGTAGTGAGTTGTTGAGGCACTGGCTCCAGGGAATGATGATGCGGCCTTGGAAAGAATAGAGAATCCAGGTGACCATTTGATGCTTGATTTCCCGCCAAGAAGAGCGGCCAAAACAGCAATTTCGGGCTTGTAAGATGCACCAGATGTGAAAGAGCTTGAGCCAGGGAAAGCAATGACCACCGAGTTGCCAGAGCCGTGAGAAATCCGCTCCTCGCCACCATAGTACTTGGTAGGTTCGCTCGACAATTTGAATGTGGAAGAGGCAGGGACTTCACCGAAGAATTCGCCGACCCATTTGGACAACTCAGCCTGGCTGGCGCCGTTTGCAACAATAGCGATATTTGGCTTAGCGTATGCATCCAATGCAAATTGACGAATGCTTTCTTCATTCAGGTATTTTGACAGAGGAGTGGAGGAGCTTGGGTAGAGTGGTGTTCCAAGACCCCTGTGGAATGCCAGACCATGTGCTGAATTGATAGCTAGCTCTGATACGTTTGCAAGAAGCTTCTTTTGTGAGAGCTTTATGACCTCCTCGACCTCCTCGTGGTACTCGTGAGCTACCCAATTGATTAGCGACACAGTATATTAAGCCCATTAATCGGTGCCTACCAGTATATTTTGTCTGCGAGATAACTTCACCCAGCAATTCCGTAAAGTATGGCAGGTCTTCTCGGAGGAATTTGGCTTCGATGACAAGGGATTCCCGGGTGTGATACGAAGTCAATTGGCCGCCTAGAAGTTCGGATTCTCTTGTAATTCGAAGGGCAGATCGCTTTTGAGTGTTCTGAAGATGGATGAAGGGTCAGTCCTACCTACAAGCCAGGTCGGCTATGTCTGAGATTGGCTCATACCTTGAATGCGAACTGCTCGAGTCCTACAGTGAGGCCGGGTAAAGGTTGATATCTGGTTCCAGCCTTGGCCACAATAGCAAGCTTTGTCGTGGGCCCTGCAACATCTCTGCTTGCAACCTTCACGCCGCTGACATCCGCGGTCTCGTACGAGAACGAGGTTGATCCAGAGACACTAGCAGCTAGACCGCGGCGATTTGAAGGCTTCGCACAGCATTGCCTGCGAAGGGCAAGCTGCGCATTTCGTCCAATCGCCGACCGTGAGATCATTGTTCGGAGGGTATGGGCGTGGGCGGAATCGCGATGTTTGGGCAATTGTGAGGTCGTTTGAAGCTCAAGACAGGAAGATTTCGGAGCCCCAAAACCAAAGTAGCTTGGCTGCGCTGCTACGGCTTCTTTAGCGATAAAATTGGACTCATCCCCGCCGTCGCCTCGATTTGTCCCCCACCACCAAAATATTTCCTCGTCCAAACTCCAAACTCGCAGACTCAACTTTAAAATCTTCAATGACGCACCGGTAGCATCTGTGGAAGCTCTAGAGTCTTGCATTAGTCTCTAGCAGCAATATCATGTCTCGAGTAAGTGCATCGCTCTATTTAGTTCTTTTCGACAATTATTTCCCTCCTGCAAGAGCTCTAGCCACTGACCCGTAACCAGTCACAAAACGCAGTCGAGCTTTGCGCTCTTCTGGTCGACGAGACCTATGGAGAACTGACTTCCGTGCGTCTGCCTTTTCAGCCCACCATTGAGTATTCCTCGACTGGAAGCCCCGCATGCTTTGACTAGGATGGGTGATTTGGGTTGGTTTGGTCAAAGCTGACTTGCAATACAGCGGATCTTCACCATTTTACTTCGTCGGGGAAGACTACCCATATCTGCTTTATCGCAACATACACGCCTTACACCTCGTCAATTACGACACGGCCTCGCCGTCCTCGTCCAACAGAACCTTGTATATCACCATACCGAACCTAGCACTAGTGCGACTCACTATGAAGCAAACCACGATGCTGCATACGCTCTGGTACGCTCTGGGAAGATTATGGATGCAGTCGAGAACAGATATGGAGGTCTTGCTCGAGACCTGGTCCACAATCTCCTCCTATTGGGACACACCAAAGTATCTGATCTCGCAGAAGCATATGAGTCAAATCAAAAAGAGGCCGCCTACGGAAAGAGCAATGGTCATCCTACCATTAATGGGGTCAATGGTCATGCTAAGGTTCATGCTACTACTGTCGGTCAGTTGCACAACGTCCTATATCGATTGCTCGAGGCAGGTGTGGTTGAGCCTGTAGTCGAGAATATGCTCCGAAGCCCCTCGGACATATACAATAAATTAGAGAAGGAGATCCTCAAAGAATCTTATGGAGGTAGCACAAAGGGCACTAAGCAAAAGGAAGAGGTCGCAGGAAGAATTCGCGACGGCCTACAGGCTTTGCGATCCGAAGGTCGGGATTGGAAATCCAAAGCAAACAAGCGGCCATTGAACGGCGAGCACACTAATGGCATCAATGGCTCCACTAAGCGTAGAAGATTATCTCACGGTGGTGGTGTTGTCAATGGTGATCATGTCTACGAAGATGATGGGACAAGACTTGACGTGGGTTTCTCAGCTTCTCGGAGCAGGAAAAGAGTGCGTGCTGACATCCAAAAAGCCTGACTTGGTTATTCGCATCAATCATGAAAAGTGCACAGTGGTACTTCGAAATCTGCAGCTTGTCGAACTCGCCAACACCAGAATTGGCAAAACAACATCTCAAATTTATGCACAGCTACTTAGGCATATAGAAGAGAAGATTCCCCGATGCCAGCTCGATCCAAAAGTTGATGATCCTGACGACATTTCAGAGGGCCCGTCGGTCTCGACAATGGAAATTGCTGCTGCTCTAAGTAAATCAATAAATGTCGGGACTGGAATTGGCAAAACCTTAGAGAAGGATAAGGACAAGGAGAAGGTTCAGGTCAAGAAAGGAGTAAAAAGAAATGCCGATGAAATGGAGGCCGGCGAAGCAGCTCATACAAATGGAGAGCAGAAAGATGCAAACGGGAACGGCGCAGAAAATGACCACGACTCCGAGGAAGACAGCGACGATCCTTTCGCGGATGAGCCTGCCACGAAAGCAGTGAAGCGGCCTACAGTCACTTTTCAGGACAAGCTTCCCAAATCAGGAGGTGCTGAGGAGAGGGAGAACCGAATGACGCAAGTCAAAAACCACCTCCAGCTACTTGCGGAGGATGAATATAAATTCATTCGAAAATGCGGTATTCGGGGTGTCGGGGAATGGACGGTGGACTTCGCCAGGCTTGTTGGGTTCATGCGAGAGGCCGAGTTGGACCAACTTCTTTTTGAAAATTTCGGCCAAAGTGGTCGGCGCCTGGCACGAATGATGCGGAAACTTGGGAAGCTTGATGAGAAACAGTTGCCAAACCTCGCACTCATGAAGCAAAAAGATGTTCGAACGAAGCTAGCAGAGATGCAGATGGCAGGAGTTGTCGATATCCAAGAAGTGCCAAAGGACAGCAGTCGTTCCAACAACGCACGCACTATTTTTCTCTGGTATTTCGATCCGGATAGAGTTTCCGCGATCCTCCTGGATAAGATCTACAAGGCGATGTCAAGACTCCTCCAACGCCTAGATGTTGAGCGTAGACAAGCTCATGGGATTCTTGAGCTTACTGAACGTTCTGATGTGAGAGACCAATCCCCAGAAGAATATCTAACAGGAGCTCAACTCAACGATCTTCATGATATTGAACGCCGAGAGCAGACTTTGATTGGGCAAGTGGCCCGCCTCGATGAACTTGTTGGCATATTCAGGGATTACTAGCTATGGGGGCAAAATGGACTGGGGTTTTGATACGATATTTGGTTGCGAGCATTTGCATGGGCCGGCGTCACATCTCTGCATCTTTGGACATGGCGTTAAGTCGTATAGTGGCGGATGAATACTCCCCGCTAAATGGATGACTTTGTGATACCATAGAAATGCTAGTTAGCTCTTAAAGCAACAGCATGTGCATTCAAATATGACATGTTTGTCTACTATCGCTGTGGGCGCGCTTGTTTTGTCTTTTCCATAGTCTTCCATTTAAGCTTAATTCCCAGCGCCTCTCCTATGAATATGGATGGCTATGGCACAGAAGATTATGAGGATAGTATCACCGATTTTCAAGCCGAATGGCGCTGAGAATTTCCATAAAGTTAACAGTTCTTTACTCCATATGAGATTGGTTTACGTCACTTGTAACTTTTGTTAGTAATATACTTAAGGCTCCCAAAGACTTCTATCCGAATCCTTGCTTTTTAATTCTGAATAAAGAATTCATTTCATTTTATTTGATGTTGTAAGACTAGTCTTCTTAGAAAGCTATGATTCTTGAGAGGCAAAGAATAATTGGTAAGTTATTTTGTGAAATACATTTGTCAATGCTGCTTCAAGCTAGGAACTTACGAAGTCTTTGGCTAAGAATTGCGAGAAGAAAGCATGGAGGTTTGATTGTGATTGTGTTTATAGCTTGAGAGTAGGAACTCTCTTAGATACTGATGGCTTAAGTTTCGTACCGGTCCAAGAGGAAAGGGTGCATCATCCAGCATGACGAGAGACTAAGAGTCAAAATCGAGGAAGCACAGAGAAGAACATCAATCCAGAAAGATCTATATTTATTGGAGATGTTGTGGAGACTAGAAATTCCTCTTTTTTGGAAGACGGATGAATGAATGACAGGGAGCGAGTAAAATATCATTTGAATATGCGTGTTCGAGCTGCAAGAAGCTGCATATGAAGTGTGACCACTCAGCCTAATTATCATATATTTATTGGTCCGTACCACCACACTTTGAGCTATCCCACACTTGTAATGAACCAATATTGGATTTATTTGAGTTGAGATCAGCACAGAAGATGGTCTGACCAAAGCTCCATGTTCGAGTTAGAAAAATATACTTATTTTCAAAAAATAAGTAGAAAACCTAGGCCAATTTTGAAACATTAACAGAGACATGAAAGTTCTGAGTTGCACTGTTCCTTAAATTGTTAAATTTTGAGAAAGGTTACAGGATGGTTCGAATTTGTTGAAGATCTGCAGAGTAAGGTCTGACGGGGGTTCCTGCTCTGCCGAGCTCGGACCATGCAAGATCGAAAACCTTCGGGGAATCATGCGCGTGCAGGAGACTTTTTTTTTCTGATCGCAGAAAGAATTGCGACATAATTTTCATCCCCACATTCTTTTCAGGAAACGCCGTTTCTTCGACCTCCTCTGCCATTCCCTCTATATCTGCCATCCAGTCACATTTCCAAAATCCCCTTAATTGTCGAATATCCCGCCGTCATGTCTCCGATAGCAGTTGCTGGGGCGTCGAAAGACTTCAAGAAAGAGTCCACTTTGGCAAGATTATTAGGTTCAGGTAAGCTTGTGGCATTTTCAATTATCTCTTGGGATATTATCTGACTTTGTGCAGGATCTGCCGGTATTGCTGAGCTGGCTGTCTTCCATCCTGTATGCTCGAGTCGAACCCCCCAACAACTAGGAACCACACTGACCCATTGAAGGTCGACACAATTGCGAAACGGTTGATGAGCAATCATGGAAAGGTATAATGCTACTGGGTTTTGTCCCATTGATATCGTAGGAGAAAGTCTAACTTATTAGTAGATTGTATCTGCTGCTCAACTGAACACGGTCATATTCAAGGATAAGGCCGCTGCCCCTGTTGGAAAGAAGTTTTTCTCCCTATTCCCAGGTCTAGGATATGCCGCAGGCTATAAGGTAGATACAATTGGCTTTCCCACTGTTAGGATGATGCTAATGACACCCCAGGTCCTTCAACGAGTGTACAAGTATGGAGGTCAACCATTTGTACGAGATTACCTAGCAAAGAACCACGGCAGCACGTTCGACAACACATTCGGACCTAAGACTGGGAAAGCCATGATGCACTCATTGGCGGGAAGGTGAGCAAACAAATCGGTTATATTTGTTTTCCAGCTACTGACAGTTTTTCCAGTTTGATCGGAATTGGCGAGATTGTTCTTCTTCCTTTGGACGTTCTTAAGATCAAGCGACAAACAAACCCTGAGGCTTTTCGAGGACGAGGTGTAGTTAGAATTGTGCGGGACGAGGGATTTGGTTTATATAGAGGTTGGGGGTGGACTGCTGCAAGAAATGCCCCTGGATCATTCGCTGTTAGTATTGCCCATGATGCTTTGCTCAATGTCTCTAATAAGCGTGTAGCTTTTTGGTGGATCAGCATTCACAAAAGGTTACTTCTTCGGCCTGACGGATTACAACAAAGCATCTTGGTTTCAAAACTTTATCGCCTCAATCGCTGGTGCCTCAGCGTCCCTCCTCGTTTCAGCTCCTCTTGATGTTATCAAGACTCGAATCCAGAACAGAAACTTTGACAACCCAGAAAGTGGTTTCCGGATTGTCGGCAGCATGATGAAAAATGAAGGAATTACAAGTTTCTTCAAAGGATTAGTACCAAAGGTGTGTTTCTCCTCCATGTGTGTTTCGTCTCCGGATACTAATATTTTAATAGCTTTTGATGACTGGTCCAAAATTGGTCTTCTCTTTCTGGCTTGCACAGACTTTAATTCCGGCCTTTGATATCGCGCTATCTAAATAGAGTGGTGAGCTACTTCTACGGTTTCAATTAGCAAAAAAGGTGGTGGGGGTTGGACAAAAATGGCGTTAAAGCGTTGATGACATATAATACACTTCTTGTACAGTAAATAGCTTGCTGCCTTGCTAGGGCTCATAGAAACATACCTCAACTCAAGTAGGACTACCCGCAAGATTTGGGCCGTCTCTGAACATCATTAACACAATGGGTAAATAATCATGTGATCTGCCGATTCCGTCCCGAGTCCCGACCACAGCTTGCAGATGCATCGTGAGAAGTTGCCGAGCTTTGTACATAATATTCCGAGCTCGACCCCAAAACCCAAACCTCTATTCAACGGTTTCAACTCAATTATTGAAAGCTAGTCCTTGCAATGCCAGCCCCAGCTCACATCATATCAAAGATTGGTGACCCAATCTTTGCCGTCTTCATTGGCTTGTCAGCAGCTGCAACACGCATCAACCGCGAGGAGAGAGAACTGGGCCGCAGCACTCAGCAGACAATAGACGCGGGCCTTAGGTACCTTACATCTACTCCCTCAAAGATTATTCGACGTTCAAAGTTGATCATTGTGTGTGCAGGAGAATCGGATTATCAAGGGGCCGTGATGATGCAGCCAGGAAGGACTGAAAAATAAGGGAAGCCTGGAACTCTGGAAAGAGCTTCTGATGTGATGATACAAGGCATGGAGCGCGAAGTAGGAGCGTTGCAACCAATGGTGTGAGGAAGGGGAACTGGGTTTCCCAAATTGGAGGGCACGATGAACACGGGGAAGGAGCAGGTCGTCAAGGAAATGGCGTAGAGGGAGCTTCTGTTTCGACCATTTTCTTCACCAACACATCAATTCTGGAGACAAGTATTTATCCATTGGCATACATACACTCAACAATCCATTGGGCCATCATTACTTCTTCTCACATCAGGCTTAATCCTTCCGTATACATATTCCGCCCAACCAGCTTCACGGAGACCCTCGTGCCTCTTACAGCCATCGATCTTACCGTTATTTGTGCCTCTCGGTCTTGTTACCATGAGCTCCCTTCATTATAGCAAGAGCAGAAGAATAAAATCGATTGAATCAGGACCCGGTTGGACAGCAACGCTCCCCTTTCGTCTCCGCAACAACACTCTCTTTAAAATGGAAGAATCTTCTCGTTCTGCCCCACCTGCATACTCGGCTCCCCATGAGCCTTCTACTTTGAATTGGGCAGAAGAGAGCGGACTTGCAGCTGCTGAAATCAAAGTGGAGGTTCAAAAGTCATACGAATTACATTCGAATGCCATCGTCACCGACGAAAAGAACAATTCCGAGGCATTGGATTTGATGAAGTCTTCTGGAAGCCTGTCTCAAATTTTGAAAATCAATAATAGGCAGTTACCCGAAATCTCCTCTTCTTCAGACTCGGTAACACTCGTTGATGGACCTGCGATTACACCTCCAACAACCCCAGACCCCCCTTTTCAACCTCCTCAAGATAAGGCATTCTCTGAGATCGAGAATGGTAACAGTTTTTCCGAATTTTCGATTCTTGACAAAGCAAACCGTCCAATCGTTGCACGTGAGCAATACCGAAACCACGAGGGTATCTTATGGGAGAGTGCAAGACGAATTCTGGAAAATTATTTTATCCACCCCGCACATTTGACAGGGAAGGAGTTCGAATCCTTGGTTTGTAGTGATGAGATTCAGGTCTCGGGATGGCTCACCGAAAACATTCCACAGCTCGTACACCGGGCTGTTGGCAGATGGGCCAAGGCAAACCAGACGTTGATCAAAGCTGGCATTTCCCCGAGTGAATTGAATGAAGGTTTTCTCGACGTCTTTGAATGGATGGATGAATCAGAGCAAGATAATTTCATCCAAAGATACAAGAAACTAGACAAGCAGATATTCACTGGTCGAGAAGGTCTCAGGTTGACGGCAAGGCAACGAGGAAAACTCATGTCTATGGCTGGATCTCAAAAGAAGAATTTTCTAAAAGCTTACCTAGCTGGAGAAGTTCAAGAAAATCCAAGAAAAAAGTCATCGAAGCAGTTCCAAACCTTCAAGTCAAATATCGAAAGTCTGAAAAGGGCGAACAAGAAGAAATTGAAAATTCTCGAACAGAGGATGCAAGCCCTGGAAGAGATCGAACGTTCTGCCCAACGTCTTAATAGCCTAAGACTTAGTGCCGCTTCTTCGCGGGCTTCAGAATCTGGAGATTTCACTGACCTTGAGCTTTCACCTATTCACAGTCCTCACAAGGGACATTCGGGTTATGAGAGCGAAACTATTCAAGCACTGTTGGATGAGCAGACTCGAAATGGCCGAAAACGAGGGTCGACCAGTTTCTCAACCACGAAGATTCACGTCAGAACACAACCTGAAAAACAATCATTGTCTCAAACAGAGATTTGTATTGGTGCCATCACGGACCCAGAAACGCCGCCCATCGCGGGCCTCCAGATTGAGCATGGTGATCGTATGGAGGACGTTTGGGCTAATTTTGAGGACGAGTTGAACGAAGCCACCTCCCAATCATCTCATTCCTCAGCCAGAACATTTGTTGAACCAAGCACACGAGATGCCATGACTGATACTTGCAATTCATGGGACTCTGGCCCTCATTATACTGGGCATGCCTCGGAAAACCTTGGCAATAACCAATGGGCAAATATTTTTGCTACTAGGACTGTGATCGATGTTGATGGCATTCTTGAAAGTCATGGTCCTTGGGGGCAGTCTTCGATCAAGGAAGACCCCACGGAAAGTTTCCAGGTCACTTCCACGAACATGCCAGACACCATTTTTGTTCGAAACCTAGGTGTTGCTTGGGCGCCTACAGTAATTTTCGGCGGTGACCAAACTCCGGTTGAAGTTCGAAAAATGAGCGAGGACTCGGGCATTTGTCTGGATGTAGAGTTCTCTACAGAAGAATGTGCAACGAACATCGACCCACTTGGTCAATTTGACGACGGGGACAGTGATGTCCTAGTCCAAGCTATTTTGAGAGAAACCTCCATATCTACGAGCATGTCCGAGAGTTCCTCGACATCGGTCGACATCGTTATGAAAAATGTCCCTTCTTCAATTCCAGACGTTGATATAGGGATTGCGAAGAGCATATGGGAGTGCGAGGCTGTGTTGGAAGACTTTGGTCCTCCTTGCTCAGTACACGCCTTTGATCCTTCATCGCCATTTTTGGGGGATGAGTTTGGTTCGTCAGAGCTTCCAGCTGAGCAAGCAAGAACGCGAAGTGTCAGGAAGAAGATAAGCAGATTTTTTGGATCTCTCAAATCGAAAGGAAAGGTTTCTGAAGAAGTAATCTTCTAGCTTTGCACCGAAGTCTGAATTGTTGCAAGGAGGAACAAATATGAATTGGGGGAACTCGCATGCGGTCTCATCCTGACGAGTCGACATTGGGATCCTCGCATACCATTTTTATACGTGGAGGCCTGTATTATTCGAAAAGAATGGGAACTGGCACTCCAATACATTAGTCACACATCAATATCACTCTCTTGTAGTCTTTACTCGACGAGGCCTATGTCGGGTCTCACAAGCAATCAAATATACATCCCACAAAAGCGACTTTTGTTCACGCAAATCACATATTTGGCAGAAAGAATCGCATTGTACCTAATCCCAAGCCTAAAAGATCGAGTGTAGCTCAGCCCCTCAGCATCTTATGATCCGTCCACTTTGCCCATAGACCAAGACCATCAATTGCTATCTTGTAAGACTGCCACTCCCGAGCCCCAACCGAACCAAACCACAATCTCTGTATCCATAGACCAAGGAATCAAGTAAAAGAAAAACTGCCATCTCGGTTACTGACGAAGTCGTCAAAAGGATAAAATGTTGAGTACAGTGACCGATCCGTTCGTCGTAACCGCCGAGAGTCCGAAACGCCTAACATTTACGTGCCCGAGGAGAGTAGGAGATGGGAAATCGAGTGGTTTTTACGATGTCTCGAAATCGCCGAAGGTGTTCTCACCCGAGTAGGAAATGTAAAGAAATCTGGTGAACAACTTGGTTAGCTTTTGTGCCATGCTTACTTATTTCGCGTACCCCGCCACCGCCTTTCAACGTCGTCATCGAAAATTGGAAATAGGGAAACTCACCCATCCTCATCCTTGTGTTCCTCGTAGATGCTGCTCATCAGCGCCGCGGTAGGGGGGAGGACCTCGTCGACGAAGATGAAGATGGCCTTCTCGGGGGAGAGCTTGATGCGTTTACGAATAACATAAACGAACTGGCCGACGGTCAAATCGGCCGGGACAAGGTATTTTTTCTTGTCGATAGTCGCAATATCCGACTTCTCGACTTTCTCGCAGATGACTGGAATACGATCGGAATATTTCTGACGCTGTGGAGAAGATGAGTTAGTCTGAGAGACGTGGTGGGATGCCCGGGACTTGGAGTGGGGGCACTTACGATGCGTTCGGCCTCAGCCTTGCGCTTCTCAAAAGGGTGCTCGTCCTTAAACTTGGATCGCATGATGAATGCTGTGCTTGATTTATTCGTAGATGGGTTTGTAGTGAGGTTGTGGTTGGAAAAGCAGGTCGAGATCAGGTTGGAGAGTGTTGCGTTCTTTGTAATGTACTGCGCGGAGAGGAAGCCTGGAGAGGGGAGCTTGTCTCGGCTGTGCTAAATGAATCACCGGGATGACACTTTGTGTGCCTGGGTAATCACGTGGCTCTAGCGCATGACATGTGGCGGGTGAATGACAAGGGGAAGATGACCCAGATGGTTGGATTACCCTCGCACAGAATGACTCCCATTTGCTTAGAGGCTCATCAGCATTCAATTTGCGGTATGTGATTTCAAAATCTGCTCTTTGCTTTGGGCGCAGCGAATCACAACCAGGTTACCCTGTACTCGGTGAACTTTTAAAGCGGCAATGGAAGATAACCCTCCTCCCTAGATGATTGTGTACCCTTAGCACCAAAAAACAGCAAAGCTATCCCACAATTTCACAACTTAGAAACAGCATAATTTTAAGCTCTTTTTACACAGCTCTAAATGGCTTTATTTTTTAAATCTTTGCTTTATTCTTTAAAAATATTGCTTTTACGGTCTCAGTGAGTGCATCTCTCATCCTGAGGCATCCGGCCAAGCATGAGCATTGACCAATCCCTGCACCGTCCAAAAAAGTGCGGTTGCTTCATCGTGTCATTATGCACCCCAGTCTCTCGACTCAAATTCGGTCATAAACATCCCACATTTTCCCTATTTTTCCCTATCTAGCCTTGCCGGTGTTGCCCGTCAATCGGGTTCCTCCTGCAATTGTGGTCTCATGTTTGTACGATAGCGTCGCCATTCTCCTGCAATAGCAGCCTTCTCTCTTAAATTTCTCATCATGTCTTCCACAGTTAGACCATGTCTGCACTTCTCCAGCCTGCCAAAGTTCAGGCCGAGACTCAATCAGCAGATCCGGCAACGGAGAGCTTATGGTGATATAAAACCTCCCAATCCCAAGGGTCCTCCGCGACCTGGACAGCAGCAACCTTCATTCGGCGTTTGGGCACCAAAGACAAGAATTGCATTTGGAGTAGTGTTTATTTCAGCGATGATATATTCCATGGTAGCTTCCTACCCTTCAATCCAGGGTGGGAACATGTGGACTAATGCTCTATAGATGACTGAAGAACCATCGAAGCTCGACCCCCCCTCAATCGCTGAGCGCGATAACCTGGCGAGGCGTGAGAGCGGCGTCACGGAAAACTCGCCCATGCGATTGCGAATGGAGGGATTCATAAAAGAACAACAGAAAGAGATTGTTGCTGAGCTGGAGCAAGTCGATGGGAAGAAATTCAAAATCGATACTTGGACTCGTGAGAATGGTGGGGGTGGGATTTCCAGCGTTCTGCAAGATGGAAATGTTTTTGAGAAAGCTGGTGTAAATATCAGCATTGTCTACGGAACACTCCCGCAGCCGGCAATCGAGAAAATGAGAGTCAACCATAAAGCGATCGATCCCAACGTCCAATCCTTGGAGTTCTTTGCTGCAGGCTTGAGCATGGTTCTTCACCCAAAAAATCCAATGGCACCAACAGTGCATCTCAACTACCGATACTTCGAAACCGCAAACCCAGACGGAACATCAAATGCATGGTGGTTTGGAGGCGGAACAGACTTGACACCCAGCTATCTATTCGACGAAGACGCCATTCATTTCCACAAGACCATTAAGGAAGCTTGCGACAAGCACGACAAATCCTACTATCCCCGTTTCAAGATATGGTGTGACAAATACTTCTACAATAAGCATAGAGGTGAAGGTCGAGGTATTGGTGGAATCTTCTTTGATGATCTAGATGAACACGAGAAGGATCAGGAAAACACATTCGCCTTCGCACAGACTTGTTTGAAAGCCTTTTTGCCTTCGTATATTCCAATTATCAACAAGAGAAAGGATTTGCCATACACGGAGAAGGAGAAAGAGTGGCAACAAGTTCGGAGAGGCAGATATGTAGAGTTCAATCTGGTTCATGACCGAGGCACCGCCTTTGGTCTAAATACTCCAAGCGCCAGAGTTGAGAGCATTCTGATGAGTTTGCCTCTCACTGCTAGCTGGCGATACATGTACGAGCCAGAGAAGGGGAGTCGAGAGCAGCGATTGGTGGATGTGCTAAAAGAACCCAGGGAATGGGTGTGAGTGTATATGGCGATGAATAGAAGTTTGTAATATAGAAAATTCGTCTACGCTCAAATAAGCTAGTAATGAGAGCTTGAAAAGGGGTTTTGTTCGCCACGTGATCGTCCCTCCTTTAACCAGTTTCGAAGCGACATTTTCGGGCAAGCATCCAGGCTGCAGAACCACCTGCATGCTCATTTGAAATTCCCAATCAACAGCAAACCGAATTCTAAAAATACCATCTCACCCCGCCACACCCTAGGTACAGATCATGAAACTCCACTTCCACCCGGCTCTCCACATACAAATGCACTCAAAATGAACGATCTTCAAACTCTCCCCACACCCCGCACCCTGCTTACCTCCCTCATCAACACCCTAGCAAGCACCCCACCAAATCCCCAATCTCAACTCACAAGCACCACTAGCAATGTCAACGACCACTTTTTAGCTGCAGGGAAAGGAGGACCGCCCACGAACCCTCTCAAATCCCTCCCGCCGTCCCACCGCGCGCTGCTCACCACGCTCCACGTCCTCTTCCCCCCGGGAATGCTCCTGCAATCACTAGACCTTCTGGATCGGGGTCTTGTAACGCGGGTCATCGAAGAAGACCCCTTGGTTCCATCACCGGCAGAAACTCAGCACCAAAACCAAGAACAGGAACAGAATACACCTCAAGCTCAACAACAACAAGAACCAGCAGTCTTCCCACCACAAGCAAATACCCATCTCCCTCCCTCAGACCCCCCCAAACCCAGAACCAGAGAAAGATCCCCAAAAGAAGGACAAAAACAGTATCTATCAAGTCCGCTCCTCCCAAACCCCCAAATCACGCTTTTCAACCTCGACCTCTACCTCAGGGGCAGGAACCCAGGTCTATAGCGTTCATCTCCAAGCTTGGAATTGCTCCTGTGCCGCTTTTGCTTTCTCTGCCTTTCCTTCTTCG
>JAAMPI010001308.1:0-16150 GCA_013054445.1 Cudoniella acicularis
GCTCAGAGACCCCGCTTCACGTGACCCTTATCACATGCTTTCTCTCGATGTCGTTGGTGGCTGATTCAAGTGTTGCAAGTGAGTATCTCGCTGCGATAGCACAGACTACCCTCTATTGAGATGTGGAATCTTCGGTGGTGAAGTTCTGAGATGAGATGAGAATCCAACCTCGTGATTGATTCCCGGCAAGCCGGGCTTGAAATGAAACGGAAAATGTTTAAGTGTGCGGGGTCTTGCCATGTTGGTTGCATCAGAACGGATCCTTCTGGGGCTCTGACTCTGAGCCTCTTATGCTTGACCAGGATAGAAGCATGTCATTGGAGTTGGTGTTTCTTGCTTTTTTTGCTCGGTGCGTGCCGTCGTTGCCGTGGCTTTCCGGTGTGGCGGTATCTGCGGGTGCTATGAACTCCAAGCGGGGTGAAGCCTTCGCCTGTCAAGTGTTGCGGATTGAGTGAGTGGTCGTTGTGGAGGTACGATGATTACATGCTTTACGTGATATTCTTTACATGGAACTTGGCATAGCCTCATTCGTGCACAGGCTTTGACGATTGTACTAGGTTCTCTCAGTGCCCGTAAAAGGCTGAAGTTGCAACTCTACTGATTGATAGTGGGAATCTTGCAGGGCTGTGAAAATTGCTGCTATCAGAAATCGCATTTTATAGCTCACCAGGCTGACCAAAAACCTTTCCAACGTCTGCGGCAATGATCAGAGTAAGTAAGGAGCTAGCCATGCTAAAATAAAACTGTGGTGCATCACAAAAAATGCATTTTTCTCCCATGTACTCGGTCGGGTATTTTCTGGGGGCCGTACTCGATATCTAGCCTACCTAGGGTAGTGTTAAGAATACCTCACAGGAGCAAAATCACTCAACTTTATAAAGCGAATCTTATGAAAGGGCGCGAAAAGAGACTAATCACTACGATATCTATAGGTTACTATCCTACTGTGAGCACCTTAACTTACCTTTAATAATTTCCACGGCCCTCAAGAAAAACCGGACCGAGTATCATTTATTGCATTGCACGCTCGCTGGCTATTGTAGGTAGCGTTTATGACCGATTTCCTCCTTCCTAGGACTAGTAATTACCTGCTCATGAAGCCCCAAAACTCTTGGTACCCGAGATTCAACTCGAGGAGAGCCTCCCGGCAGCATTCTTAGCGTCCACCTCTACTCATTCTCGTTTTTCACGTTGTAGTCCGGCTCAACAACACCCTAGTTGATCATGTCATCACAGTGTGATAGCTCTAGATCGATGTCGCGGCCTGTCTCTCCAGTGTCGTACTGTCACGACAGCTGGTCATGTGATCGGATCACCTGACCATGGTTCGCTAGTTCGCCAGTTTCATACCCAGGGGACCGAATTAGTGAACTCGTGAACCGAGAAACCACCACCTATATAGCGATATAGTTTTCCTTTGTAGAGCTGCGTGCTCAACTTCTTATATCTTAGCAAGATAACATTCTACATTGATCTGCTTGACACTTCAACGACGATTAAGCCCAAAGACTCACGTGATATTGAATACCACGTGACCACTGAACGGTACATGTACTCGAGGAGTGCTTGTCTGGCTTTCTGGATCTGGCGGTACTGCGAGCCCATGTCATCTACTGCGAACTTGAACAATTTCATGAACTCACGCAGCGAAAAAAAAGTGACATCCTTTATCCCATGATGATTCCACCAAGTCACTTGCAGTCTTCATAGCGAGTTCCCTCGGTAAACTTTTATAGGAGCGAGCGAAATTGGCTTGCATGAGTCTGAAAACACTCTTCGTCTCCTGCGGTACATCCCGGACAAACGTCCTTGCATAATCCTCAAGACGAAGCAATACCTCGCCTGCATAATTCAAACACATAATAGAGGACCAAAGACCTGGAGCATGGTTACGATGTTCACGAGCTGGGTCCAGCAAAAGACCAGTGCGTTTGAAGCTCTTGACAAATTCTGCCAGTTGTCGGGACTCACTGTTGATGCACCGATACTGGGACTCTAGGAATTCAATCACAACCTTGCGTGCAGCTATAAATCGTTTGAGGTTCATTTCTACACTAGCAAAGTTGGCATCCATAAGCGCTTTTTCGACAGGGTGTAGGCAATAAGGATTTATGTACGGGTTTTCAGGAAAGCTGTTATCATGATCCTCTGGCCGCCCGAAGCCGTCTTCGAGATCCAATAGCACGGTCTTAGCATACGGTGGCGCCATTTGTTGTTGGAGTCCCTCGTTTCTCTCAAATGACCTAACGTACCCCGCGAGCCTTTCGAACATCTTGAAAGTCAGATTAACAGGGATATTACCGCATATCTCGGAGCTGATCGCTTGCACAACATCCGAGTCAATAGGAAACTCCTTATAACCATCGTCTGGGTGTCACAAGTCTAGTATCTCGCTAGCTACCAGCGACCTCGCTTTGAAGCCACCTACACCACGAAGCAGTGTTAATGGCTCAAGAAGTTTTTAAGACTCAACTACTCATAACTCGTCCACGACGGATCCGCTGGTAGAATCACGATTTCAACCGAGCGTGGCGCGCTGGCATAGATGGCTCTACAGAAATGCACCAAGCCAGGTGGGCAAACATTTATAAATTCGTCATCAACGCAAGAAGGCAACACGATTTTCCACCTGCGGACTCTCTTGAGGTACTTAACGTTCTCGAGACTTTCTTCTTTGAATGAGGTGCTGAATTCTTTTCTATTCCATACCCTCGTGAGCGGCGTTTCCACATCTCGATCTTCTATGAATGATATTGTGGATGTGTTTTCGCCATAGAAAATTGGTGTGGCTTCAGCATGGATTTGTCGACATGTGAGTGGAAATAGAGGGGGAAGACCTAGCTTGAGGGTTTCGCGTTCGTAAGCGTTTCAAATGTAAATGCCTTTGGTGCTTGACAATGCTTCATTGACGAGCAGCAGCTTATAGATTATATTCTAGACCTTGAGTAGTATTTTTCGGAGAAAGTAGCAGGTCTCATCTTGCTCTGTGATTCGATTGGCTGCTGCTCCTTGGATCTCCGTCATGTCGGGTGGGAATACATTCGCATCGCCTTCTGATGTCTCGATCTGGCCTGTTGCTTGGATATTGGTTCTGGCGATGATCATCTCGTGGTAAGACATTGCTTTTGCTTCCTTTTCGGTACAGCTGGTCGACGTTTCTTTGGGAGACATCGCTTCTGTTCTATTACTGACTTCTTGATCAATCTATGGTTCTTCAATGGCAACTTCAACTCTCAACTTTTGCTGTGGACTAGGAATCCTTACCTCTTGTGGTGGCATCATGTTCTCTCCATTCGACGAGCATTGCCGACCGTCCCAATGGATCGAAGAAATCGGATTAGAAATTGAAGATGACTGCACTGACACCCTCCTTCAATGTATTTGGAGGGTGAAAATCGAGATTGAGGCTCGGGTTGCGACGATATGGTCAGGAAACCGTTTGGGAGGGCCAGGTGGAAGCCAAAAGTGAAAAGCGAGATTCCACTTCCAAGACTCTGTGTGCTTATCTGCGAGAAGGACAGCGAAATCGAGAACTTGAGTCTTGGAATTCGTGACTTGGGAAGTAATCGCAGATGTAGGAAGGTGACTGAGATAGTGGAGAGGTCCGAGAAGATGTTATGTTGTTGAGTTGTTGCTCAGCGCGCTGAGCCGAGTTGTGCAGAGTTGGAATTGAATCGGGATTGAGTGGAGACGAAGATCGAGGTTGAGGTTGAAGTTGAACATGTGGGAACTCTAGCGTCTAGCACGCCCCTGAACGAGACTCCTTTCTTCACTATAGCTTATTGATTTCAGATACGATTGCTTGGTCACTTTGGTTTTTCAGATAAGTTTTATTGATTTTGACGATACAGGAAACTAAAAAAGCTATTCGGATATGGCAGCACAGTTACTTTTCTGCTAGAGCGGTGGCACGGCTAAAAGTCATACCGTTTCTTGATACCACGGCGCATACCACCTCCCTTTCGTTTGAGATCACCGACTAATTAGACATACAACAGAATTCCTTGCACTTGGGTTCTCCGCTTTTTCCTTCATGCCTTGCCACTCAGATATTCCGGGGATTCTCCGCCCCTATTTCTGGCTCATTCACGTCCCAATTGATACGTTCATCGCATCGATGTAACTCTAAGTCGATGTAGATGTTGTTGGTATCCATGTCGTCAGCAAATAAAGTTTTTCTCGTCTTTCGTATTTGCAGGCACTACTCATCCATGTCGTCTATCACTTCCCTGAACATATCGAGAAAAGACCGCCTCCAGGATCTGGCTAGGGTGTCATTCATTTCGCGTGCCTCCTCTAGCCAGCCACTCATCTTCTTAAGTAACATCTCTCGAGTGAGTGTGGAATAGAATATCTGGATCTGACGTTGCATGCCGCGAAATGCCACTCTAGTTTCTGGTGCTAGATCTCGGTAGAATGCATTTGCGTAATCCTCCGCGACAATCATCAATTCCACAAGACAATTCCGAGGACAGCGTCCAGTATTCTCAGTATCAAGTACCTCGCTCGGTCGTTTAGCAGCTTTGATGAGTTTTGCCGCTCTCGACGCAGCAGCTGCTACCCGCTGATATTGAGGCTCCAGGCGCCGGAGGACGATAACGCGAAGCTCGTAGAAATCTTTTGGATCCTCAGCTGTGCTGTATCGAACGGCTATCCATAGTGCATTCTCTACACAGTGTGGCTCTCTTCCTCTGAAAGGATTTGGGGGTCGCAAGTGTCCTTCCATTTCTACGATTTCTTGGGACCAAAATGGTTCTTCGGGAAATTTCTTCACCGAGTCCACGTAATCGGGCGCCATGTCATCTTTAAAACAAGGGTGTCTTTCGAAGAATTGTGGGTAGTCTGTGAGCCTTTGTACTATTTTGAATACCAGATGAACGGGACTGTTGCCTTCCGCTAGGGACTTCGTTTTAACAATATCACCTAATGGAGCCTTCTGGACTGAACTGCCACTCTTTCCATTCACAAAACCTTTTCTACCCCTAAACTAGGCATTGAAATAAGGGACCTTTTAAAGGATTTTCAACGGCGCTAAAGTCTCGCGCAGCCAATTTCATGGTACCCTGTTTTCGATGTTATCAACCACCACTACGACTTCAGATCATCAGGTGGATCATCTAAAGGGCCCACATTTGATCGGTGTGCACTTTTTCAGCTTGCCACCTTACCTGCCTACGTGCGTCGTGGCGCTCGCCTCGAGTGTCCAACTATAATAATATATCTTTTGACATCTAATAACCCAAATGCACTTCTCTTATCTACGCGTGCCGTATCAATAAGCGCGGCGGTACTTGGAACAGTAAGCGACTTAGTCTCAGGGACCAGGTCACATGTATTAGGTTAGCTTAAACCTAATTAAGGAATGTTTTATCCTTAGCGCCTCTATATCTATTTTCAGGAAAACAAATTCTTATATAGACCTTTATAGTGACGCGCAACTGCTTTAATCGAAACCACTATAAAAGCGCATTTTACGTGTCTCCCCCCTAACTGTCCTATATATCTAACACTAAAATGCCACCTCAACGCAATCCTCTCGGTCCTAGCTCTAGCAATCGACAACCTTATATGTATTTCTCTCTATACTATAGAGGAGAGATCGTATACACCGCGCGTTTTAGCTTATCTCCTACTAAGATCGTAACAGGTATAGGATTTAACTGCTATACCGTGCGATATACCTCCGAACAAGACCTAGAACACGTCAAAGATAAATCGCTATCGAAAAAGCCTGGGAACAAGTTATATACCAAAGCAGAGGAACGTTTACTTATATACTATGTTCGAAATAACCTAGAGGATACTTATATATAGCTTATCCTAGCCTGTAGACTCTCCTATAAGAGACGTACCGTCGCTTCTATCCTCGAGCGCTATTATATCACGAAATAGCATACTATATACTAGCTGTTCCTTATAGTGTTATAGCTCTACAAAGGCACTAGGGGCCCTGACGTCACGTAGGGACGTATTTGCAAGAAGGTGCTGTATTACGAAGAAACTAAGCTAAGGAGAGAAGAAGAGACGTGGCCCTGAAGGGGCCTTATATATATAGGAGGTGAGTGCTGCTAAGCGAGGGCACGTGATAAAGGGTCAGGGGCCGCGTCGCAGGCTCCTGTCGCATATAGCACCACACTGTCTGAGTCTCCTTAGTCGTAGGACTGTGCGTTGCACCAGATCTGCGACAACTGGAAGACGCGCGCCTACAGTACAAGCCAAAGCTTTGAATTATTATTAAGCGATTAGTCAACTTTTTGGGATGCATGTTAGATCATGCATTCGTTTCGCACGACCATGGCATCAGGCTCAGCCGCCGTTTGCCTAAGGCGATGTGAGTGCAGCCTAGATTCAACCTTCACTAAAGTCATCAAATAATTTCGAATCCGTACAGACTCTGCAACAAATATTTACTGAGAATCCATTTCCTGAAGTTCTCGAAATCTGGTTTGACGCGTCTTCTAGAACGCAACAACGCTGGCCAACTTAGCCTGACCAAGGGCCTTATTGGCGACGACATTCCTAAATATTCTATACTTTCGCATGCATTGGGAGCAGAGAAGATTACCTTTAGAGACCTGATAAATGGGACCGGTAAGAGCAAGGCTGGTTACGACAAGATCCAGTTTCTGTGTGCAGCCGACTGCCAACGCTGGCCTACAATTCTTCTGGGTAGGCACTTGCTATATCGATAGGTGAAGGGGCGCTGAGCTTCAGGAGGCTATCAACCCAATGTTTCGCTAGTACCAGAATGCGGCCAAATGCTACATCTACCTATCATGGGAAGGCAATCTCGTGTTCTGCAAAGGTTAGAAATGTTCTCGGCTCTCATTACCCTTTGGCTTCATCTTCCGTCTTGAAGGTCGCACGGGCTCTAGCTCGTGCAGACCTCATTCGTGGCCATTTCCACCACTGCCGATCGACTCCCAATTCGTGATCAAGAACCAGGCAGTAAAAACAAGAGCAGTGGATGGAAGTGTGAAAGCCCAATATATCCAAAATTTGTCTTGAATAACTCCTGGCTTGTCCCATTGCAACGACGGGACCGCGAAAAGAGCTGCAAAGAACGTCGCTGGCAAGAATGCCATTGTCATGACAGCGACAGTCTTCATTGCAGAGCTGTCTTTCTTCATAGCTTGAGCGAGCTGCTTGCTTGCATCTGCCAGTTTGATGTTTGCAATCGCGTCTTTATGGGTTAACAAACCGAAAAGCTGAAGCCTGTTAGATTGAAGGGAAGACTTGAAAGAGGAAGCAGAAACGTACTACTGAAGACTGATTTCTGGCTCTTTCTTGGAGATACCTGATATACGATTCCGCAGACTTAATTTGGCCCTGCAGCGTCGGCACAAGTAATTGGAGAGCCTTTGCGCTTGTGTCATAATTACAGCGATCAAAATCTTGAGCCAAGCGACTGCTATCAATTTTCTCGAGCAAAAATGCTAGGAGTGAACTTGCGATTTCCGCATGGCGAGAATTATTGGCGAGATCGACAAGACAGCCCCCAACCATTCCGGAAGATTTGGTTATTTGTGTAATATCATCAGCCTGTCTTATCAGCCTATCTCTGACACAATGTGCTCTTGTCGCTTCAAGCCCTCCATGGCCGTGCGCTCTGGGCGATTCTGATCCCCAAGCACCATGTCCTGTACTAGCTTCAATACTTCGAATAAGTCTGAGCTGCACTAGGATATACTCGTCAACGAACTGAATGATGTGAGCACTAGCAATAAATGCCAGCAAGCCAGGCGTATAGACATAATTCTTGTAAAGCTGGAGGATATTTTGAAATTGGTGGAACGTTTCTTCGTCATTATGCAAGCCGCTGCTTCTTCTAGTGAGCAATATAGCCCTTGTTTTCAAGCTCCTCGGGTTGAAAAGACCAGACTAAAACGTAGAGGACGGTTCCGAGGAAGAATGAAGATGATGAGTGGTTACTAGAAGATCTAGTAGCTTCAAAGCGATGAAAGCCGTAAGAGTTGCGACTAATTAGATAAAGTATATATGCTTCGATTTCAAATAGTTGAAAGATTTCCATGAAAAGGCCATGGGAGATGTTAAGAGTTTCGTTATCTTCCCGCTGGATTCGGACGACCTTCAGTGTAGCCCCCGTATCTTCCCCATTCCCTAGCGGTGTCGCATGATCCAATGTAGCCACCAAATTTCTAGTTTGAATTTTGACTACTTCATATGACATGTCTTCCGAGGGAAAGGCAGATATATTAATCAAGTCGATTGGAGAGTTAGCTTGATTGAATTGCTGCTCCTGCTGAAACAATGCCCTCGCAAGTTCCTGAAGCCCTTCCATCCTAGAGGGGTGCGCTAGTAGATATATGGGTGAATGTGCCGTAGGCAGACGCGTGGAAGATGCCTATGGAGGTGTAGATATCGGCGGAGGATGGGGAGTTTCCGGGGAAGCCGTTGGTGTGGTGAAGATGTTAGCAGAGATTGGGAAGACGCTAGTAGAGGTATATATGTTAGGGCGGATTGACGAAATGAAAGGGAAGGTGTAGAGGTTGGCAGAGGATAGTGATGGTTCTAGTGTCAACCTGCCGGCCGCTTGCTGCGGACTGGTTCAAATTAATGCTTGAGGCGATAATGATGTGCAGCCACAGTGAGGGGGCGGTGGCGCAGCAGCTCTACGAAGAAGAAATTAGAGCCGAGAACATTTCTAACGTTCACGTACCATGAGACTTCTCCCCATAGAAATATGTTACCTTTCTCTAACTATAGTATTTAAAAACACATCTAAAGTGTACTAACTATTTATGTTTAATCGTGCTTGAATTTTAAGCGACAAGAATATTATTAACGTACTGTAATTCTTGTAATACTATTCAATTCAAGAAACTATTAACGATATTCCCTTCTTTAACTCCTCTAATACAGCACCGACCGTACGTTCACTCGCACCGTACGGATGGGAATAACATATGTTGGATTTGACCGTACCGATAGGGAGTACGCGATATGCTTGTAATAAGGTGGTCGAGATACAGTTTCCCTTCTTCCACTCCATTGGAATACCAAACAACAGCTTCAGGAAATATTACAGAACAAGGTTCCGCCGTACGCCGCCAGACGATCGACAGATTGGAATGGGCTGGACAACGAAGCCTAGTCTCTGAAGAAGTGGCAAGAAAGACCCTGCTGGCAGGTCATCGTAGCTAGGCTCCGTGTTGGGTACCCATAGGTAATCGTAGGTACCTAAATAGGTAAGAGTTACCTATACACGTGATTTTTATTTATATAGAAATTTAAATATATTTTATAAATAAAAGATATAATTATAATAAAAATCTGTAATGCAATGGCGTCGGAGGTCTGTGTCATCAGCCGAAGCCACGTGATAGTCACGCAACTAGTCACGTGGCACGGGCGGACTTCGGCTGCAGTGCATTCTTGCCTTATATAGCGTGCTAAGCGTATTCCCCCTACGGGTGAATACTATGGTCTTTTGGCCCAGCGGGCAGTGCGATCTAGAGCTTAGCGATCCATGTCACATTACTAGTGTAGGTAGTACGGGCGAGGCTCTACCAGGAGAATAAAGAGGCCGAAGTAGCGAAAGAAGAGTAAGTAAAATATTAACAGAAGGTATAGCGAGCTGCGAATGCCCTTAAAAAACGCTAGGAGAAGGAAGAAAGGGAGGCTCGAGCCGCTGTAAAGCAGTTATAAAAGGAAATAGATCTAGTAAATAGGGGTTCTAAAAAGGCTCGACAAAAGAAGGTAGTTCTAGTAGTATCTAAGGCTAAAATAACCTCCCTAAAGAAGCTAAAACCGAAGAAGGCTTTAACTAAACCATCTCTAATAGTTAAATTAAAAATCGGAAGTAGTATAGTAGAACTAGTAGAGGGGGTAGTGGTATCGGGGGTAGTAGGCACAAAACGCACAGGGCGTACGATTCGAATACTAGAACGTTACAGACAATAAAATCGAGTTTTGTATTCTCAAATTCATAATTTCGCACATCTGATTTGTTAATATTATATAAAAATAATTCGTGGTTGATTAATAATAATATTTTAAAGGCCGAGGTGTGCTGGTAAAAAAGTGTGTTTTGGTGCGGGACTTCGGTTACTCTGTAAGCCTCTCATGAATCTTGAAAATAAGCTGGGTAAGTTTTCCTTCTCCAAAAATTTGCTTCAAACAAAGGTACATTGCAGTGGCCAAGATCATTGATTTCGTTTTTATCGCTTATCCAGAACTTCAATTTGAGCTGTGGAACATGTCGAAGTAGCTCCACCTGTGTCATATTGCGGAACAGACTCTTCAGCAGCGGAGATTGCTGCTCATGTTTTTCCAGTTCAGGCATGAGTTGTTTTATCAACACCTCAACCGATAGCAGATTCTTTGGATGTAAGAATCGTGTAAACATCACGAATCTTGGGTCGGGCTGTATTGGTGGGTTCTCGAAGTCTGAAGGAACAATTATTTTCCACCGACGAGCCTTCTGGACAGCCACCTGCTTGAAAATATCCTGCGGTCGTTGCATGACTCCAGGCCAAGTTGGCTAGAGATATCACGTCAATGGTGTCTGCACAGGCTCATTCATGGAATGATTATGAAGGTGTTGTCGCCGTACAAAACCGCCGAAGCCTCCACGTGTATCTGCTTGTTTGCCCTCAAGATCGCTGGGGATAACCCGTAGTGTTGAACTTCTGCCTCTGCGTTGCCTGCTATTCCATCGGGATCTTGCTGAATGTCGTCACTCCAGTACAGCAGGGTTTTGGTTGTTGATAGCACGTTGTTGACGAGAAGGTAGCCGTAGATCATGTTTCGGGTCTCCAAGGGGATCGTGTCGAGGAAGCAGCAGGGCAACGTGTCTTTCTCGATGGGTTTTGGAGCTATCTCGGGGTGGGATGGCTTACTCTGTTGGCTTTGCAGGATCTGCTGGTTTGCTTGTAGGACTTCTGCCAGTTGGCGCTGGAGCTGCGCGATGAGGGCATCTTTGTCACTGTCGCTGAGGGACATTGTGGCATTATGGTTGATTGACCTAACCCGAGAATCTCGAAAAAGGTAAGAATCTTCGAGTCGAGCCTGAAATGTTGTAACAGGATAGATTGAAGTTGAGAATTAAAGGCCTCGGTTTGAAGGATCATCAAATGTGAATTTGAAGAACAGACAGCCCTCTGCAGAATTACCGATCAGCTAGCGCGTCATTCACTTGGACAAATTCGTGCTCACATGACAGGATGTGTGGAAAGAACCAAGCGGCCGCATCAAGTAGCCAGTCCTCTTGTTTGCTATCTTCACGTGCGAATGCAACCAGTCTTCAATTTATTTTCCTGCAATTCGCTAAACTAAAAAGCTAATAAACCGTGTAACCTCCACTGTGGTGAAGCGTCCTTTGTAGAATATCATTACAAAATTAAAAAGAGAAAACGTATTAACGGGAACTAAATGGACCTTTTTTGCGCTTGCTTGCTTTCAACATCTCCTCGACCGTTATGCGCGCAGTATCGCGAACTCGCCCTAATCACTTGAAAGTTACTAAATAGTCACCAAGTAAAAAAGGTTAATATTTTTGATTCGATATAAGATGATAGGCTAGATTAAGCCCAAACCTTATTTTTTCTTATAATGTCTTACAGTAGGAGAAATATTGAAAGTATTTGGAGCAATTTTGTAGTACAGTACACAGTGCAGTAAACGGTCGAGGAGATAGGGAAGGTTAGAACGGAATATGCTTCGATGATTCGCCAATCTGTGCCGCGTAGCTCCCCACAACACTTCAAAGAATAAATACTACGCCAATAAGTGACAATATCATAATCAAATCGAAACGAAACCTGCTCCCATCATCTTCGTTTGGAACTAATTGCCTCTGCTTTTAAATTCGTAGTTATTTGGTTATTTTTAAGTGTGTGGCGAGTTAAACGAGGTCTCGAAAGGCGGACCCCAGAGCTCTCGAGGATATGGATTTCGGAAACAGTCTTTCAAGCCCAGGGGACTTAGGAATCTAGCAGAACAAAGAAGGAAATCAGGAGGAATTGTTAGAGTTGTAAAAGTAAGTTGGTTCTATGCTATTGGTTCATGGCATGATACGGGCGGGGCTTTCTCTAAGGTAGGGACATTTAGAACTCCTCCATGCTCCGCTTGATTCATGACTCTGGAATTAGTCTGGATAGCTTACAGGCTCCCTAACTGTCCAATCTACCTTATCGTCGCAGCGCCATGGTTCCAATGTGATATCCAATTCGATATCCTTAATATCCACACCCGTTTCAAGAGAATCGAAAACAAAAAGCTCTTTTCTCGCCTTTCGAATTGCAAGGTACTGGTCGTCCAAGCCGTCCATGGCCAATTTGAAATGCTGGAAAAACTCTCGTGCTCTGTAGCCGCAACTAGGTGATCCCCTCAAACTGTTCATTTCGGCTAACAGCCTATCGAGTTGCCTCAAGCTCACTTCTATCTGCTGAGTCGAGTAAAAGAGGTCTAAGTCGTGTCGAATTGCTCTTAAATCTCTCTTGATCTCAAGAACCATATCTCTCTCAAAAGCTTTGGCATAGGCTTCGAGAACAAGCAATCCTTCAGCCGCCACTTTTGTGATATCTGTTTTTTCTTCCAGGTATAAGTATTCGTATTGGTCCGGCTCTTCAGCCGCAGGATCCAAGATGCCCTTCTTTTTCTTCTGACCCTTGACATAGTCTGCCGCCGCTGATGCAGCTGCCACGATTCGCTGATATTGTGGCTCAAGGTATTCCAGTACTGCTGTCCGAGCTTCGAGAAACTCCTCTTCGGAATCATTCAAGGTACTGCGACTTGCTTGTATCAGCGCGACCTCAACAGGGTGGCCGTTTTTGATGAATGGGTTAGACGACTGCCTTTTGAGATTTTCAAATGTGAGCGCGATGTGTAGGAGATATATTTCGTGGAACGGAGGGTCCATGGCCGCCTTGAAAGCAACATGTCTCTCAAAAGCCTGAGCGTAACTGACAAGCTTCTCATGCATCTTGAAGGTGAGGTTTGCTGGGGAACTGCCCTGGATAATCGACTTGTAATGTTCTAATCGCTCTTGGCTGAGAGTTCCTAGACGCATATATTTGTGAACATTCGGATGATTGATGCCATCATACTGTTTGCCACACGGATCTGCCCCTATGGAGACCTTGCTAACATCTCGTACGATACTCAGAGGCGTCAAGGATGCTGAAATTGCTTCTACGGGTTCCACCCAAAAACCGCTGGTCCATTTGGCCAAGGGCGCACGGAACCTTCTGGGAAATTGCATCTCAAAGGCGCCTGAGACCGGCATAAGACAGATCTTCAATGATCTTGGGGTGTTAGAATGCCATGCTCGGCAAAAATACACGAAAGCAGGAGTAAGGTGGTGGGTATCGTCGGGAACATGGACAATGACCTTCCACTTCTTAACCCTCATGAAAGTCTTCGATTTGAGGAAACGATCAACCGGGCAATGAAACTTCCATCGCCCACCGGCAAGATCGCTAGGAATTCCGCGGTATCTCATAATTGGCGTGTCGCAAGATGCGTCTTTGAGCCGGGCAATGAAGGTGTTTCCCCCATACAGGAATTGAGATGCTTCGTCATTGATTTGTCGGCAAGTCGAAAGAAGTGCGGGTGACAGCTCATACTTTATTCCACAGGCTTGCTTGTCGGTCTTATTGTGTATCAGGACGGCGCGTGTTGACAGGATTTTTTTGTAGAGCAGTAACTCGTAGATCATGTTCCGAACCTCCAAGGGGATAGTGTTGAGAAAATGGCATTTATCGTCGCCCTCTCTCAATGCTCTAGCGATTATGCCACAGTTTGTATCCTTGACGCGGTTACCGTTGCTATTTGTAGTATCCGGATCCCTCCACGCTTTAGTTAGCTTCATGAGAGATTCGTGAAGGAGTTCCTCGGCCCCCGAGAGAGTGGAACAAAGTTTCAAAATCTTGTCTTCCCGTTCTTCTGAAGTCATAGCCTCTTGGGTGTTCATTGCTTCGACTTCGCTTTCGCTCATGTCCTGGCACATGTAGTTGGACGGCTTATTTTCTGCCTGGTCGCGTAATATGTTTAGCAGTATCATCTGTTGCTATGCAAGATTACTAGATCAGCTTCGTAACACATATTGCGGAGCAGGAGTACGTACATCTTGGTTTTCGCTATTGCTATCTAGCACATCACCCGCTTGTTGTTGGCTGAGACGATGCTCATCCATGTTGGCAAAAGGCAACCAGTCGCGGTGCCTGCTAGCTATCGCAGTATCGTCTTCAGGATTGATGAACGGTCTTGTCTGCAAGCAAGACGCAATGGCTTAAATAATGGCTATTGCGTCTCCTAAATCACAGTGTCGCACAGTCTGCAAGAGCTTCAAGTTTGGGGCTGACTGCCTCTTAATTGCCTCTTAATGGATCAAAGCAATTGAACTTTCAAGAGTCAACTCGAAGGCAGCAGTATAGAAAGACATAGATAGGCATCGAAATTCTACAGTTTTACCGAGCCTATGATATTTGTGGAACTTAGGGTTTGAATTGCCCTTGCCATGTGATAACTCCTGACAGCAGCAATGTTTTTTGCATTGAATATGTGGTTGACAGATACATATCGTTTGTAGCACAAAGGTCTATGAAGAACGATCCTAAGAACCAATATTTTAAAGAAATTTAGCGTCTTCTCCACTAGTTCATATTTCATGTTATTAAAAGGCATCTAAAAACAGATCAAGCTATGTTAAAAATGGCCTAAAATGTTGTAGGGAAAACAAAGTTCGTTTTCATATACACCTCTAGTCCCGTTGTTTCCCGATCAAAGCCCGAGTTTAGCCGACAACACTTCAAAGATTAAGCACTTCTACATCAGTAAATCCTTTTTCAAGAGTTAATACCGAAATATAAGATGGCTTAACTTTTATTTATATACCTTAGTTCTACATTTAAATTCATAGTTGTTTTAAGTATTTGAAGTGATGAATAGGGTGAATCACGTGAATGCCGAGAACTGAAAGGTTTGGACAAGACAAGCACGTCAAGCTGAACTACAAATTTATAGAGAAATCTGCTATAAGATTCCTAATTATTTAATGCAATTAATTAGAAGTAAGAAGGCTTGTTCACAATAGTCAAGTTACTAGTAGCCTAGTGTGCCACATTTAGGAGCGGACCGCTTACTCATCCCACATTCTACCCTAACATACTATTATTTACACATCTTTAAAATATCCTTAAACTCTCGCCCAATTTATCATCTCCTTCTTTGTTACTCAAACGCGAAATAAAAAGAGAAAAAAAGGGAACAAAAACCCAAGCATCACGCACCTTATTATTAAACCCCTATCCCACCGAAAGCTTCACCCCTCCCCCTCCCTATCCCTCACGAAAATGCTCCCCTTCATCTCCAGATTCTCCACCAAACTAGGTGCTCTTAAATCTGAATTCTTCCCCCCAAAACGGAGCAACATCAAGTATAGAGCAACAAGGCGCAAAAGAAAATCTTCGTGGAAGTACCATAGGGCAGAAAAGATTTAATTCCGATAGCGCTTGAAAAGGTAGAGGCTGGGATGCCGCAAGCACGATTTCTTAACACTAAACGAGCAAGTAGAGCTAAGGAGGGAGAGGGGGAACGGGATGAGTTTATTCGGAAGGTTGATACAGCCATCCCCTCTTTTCATTTCCCTTTTTTTTTCGGCATTGTCTAACAACAACACAAACAGGATCTCAATTCCCACCGCCGGCCTAGCAAAGAATCGAAGAAATTATCTCAGCAATAAACAAAACAGGCAAATACGACTCACTTGAAGCGCTTCTCACAATCAGCATCCCGGTTTCGCTCGCAGAGAAACAATACACGATTCTACACAACAAACACACAAACGCCGAGCAAGAATTCATTGATCTCCTCCCCTCTGAATACAATTGGAGTAAGGCACGGCTTTTGGAAGCAATAGAGGGAGAAGTCAATAGGCGCTTTATGAATCATGGCTCGAGATTAATGAGGTGGGGCGTTTGTTGTAGCGATAGGTTGACTAGGGAAAAGCGCCTGTATAATACAGGTAGGGATACAGGGTATTGCGAGAAGGAACCACCTGAAAAATGGGAGGTTCTTGAGGAGGATTTGGGGAAGTGGGAGGCCATCCAAAGGGCTGGTGGAAAGAGGGATTTTAGGGAGATTGGGATTGAGGTGCAGGCGAGGCCGGAGCTCTGGGAGCTTTTTG